>JAVSCE010007428.1:0-52588 GCA_032199065.1 Smutsia gigantea | reverse complement strand
CTTGTAACACTTAGTATATTTGCAACATTCACCCCTTACCAGAAGAGGGCAACGGTGGCCCAGCTGGCACCGTGCGGAGCCGCGGCAGTTACCTACCTGCAGTGAAGGTAAATACCTGCCAAGGGAGTCAGACCTCAGAAAGCAGCCTGCAGAACAGCTGGCTTCTAAATATCATGTGTGCAAAGACACAGGGCTCTTTACCTTTCCTTTTCAGACCTCTCTGGTGGAGTGTCTCAGTTCTGCTTCCTTTTCTCCCTCACGAGTGTTTCCAAGTTCATCCTGCCTAACAGCACTTTTCCGGCTCAGGTATGGAAGCTTCTAGCTTTTCTCAACATTCTCCAGCCTCCTGTCCCTAACCATTCACTCTGCTGTGCAGGCTTACTCAATATTTGCTTTTCAAACACGTTGATCTCTAATGCAAGAAAGGACATGATTTTGGTTAATACAATGTCAGGCAAAAGTGAGTCATGAGCAGGTGGGAGGGGCTGGGGATAGTGTTATTAGGGGAGGGACATGAGGGTCACCTCCTTCTCTCCTACTTTGGGAATTCAAGAGCCTAAGGGATGAAACCTCTTAAGTTAATACCTTGACTTCTCAACCTGTCCCCAACTACACATTTTCCCCAGACTTGCTCCTTCTCCCTGTTCTGGATCAGCTAGAGGTGCAAACACCTGCCAGGCTCTGAGACTTTGATACTTCCCTTTCCTCAGGGGCCACATGCCACATCACAACATCCTGTGTTCTAACCCCTTGCCAGCCCCAGCCTCCAGGCCAAGCCATCACCTTCTCCTGCCTGGCCCTTAACTGCAACAGTCTCCCCATGACCTTCTAAGTCAACTCACTTTCAACCAGTTACCATCCTGTTGCTGGGATGATGAAGTCTTGCCCTGCCTCCATGCCTCCAACCCAAGCTGAAAACCTTTGGAGGGGCTTTCCATTGCTCTCAGAAAAAAAGACTGAATTACTTCTGTTGGCCTGGAAGACGCTGACCATACATCCTATTTTGCCCAGGTCAGTCTCATTTTATGCCCTACTATCCAAACATAATTAACAGTACCCCCCTTTGCTATAAAAACTGTCTCAGTTTTCATGATAACCCAGATGGTCTTTAGTACACATCTCTGTGAGGTCTGGCCTCTACCATCTTCTACAGCCCCATGTCAATCAACTATCCCATGTACTCTCTGCTGGCCTTCATTAATTCAATCTTTATTTATTGAACATACACCAAACACCAGCCCTGTGCCAGGAGCTGAACAGAGAGCAAAGAACAAAACAGACAGAACCTGAATTCTACTGCAAGGTACTCCCAGACCCTGCCTGCACTCACTTCCCCCTAGGCTCACACTGGGGCGTCTATCAGCCTTGGCTCAATGCCTCTTCCTTATGGAAAGAGGGCTCCAGACCAGGATGTTCCACCCTTTACTTTGACGGAAGCATCACGTACCTCTCTTTGAAACAATAGTTCGAGGTTGGAATTTTTCCTGCTTCTGTGTAATTGATTTGCCTGCCAGATTTTTCCAAGAGATGATGAGGTCTGCATCTATTTTTGCTAGCTACTGAAGCCCTGAGGCTTAGCAGTTCCTGGTCCATAGAAGATGTTCAATGAGTGCATTGCAGGAAGGAAGGAGACAGGGAGTGTACACTGGCTCCTCAACTCTTGGCCAGCTCTCCTTCCTGGGTCCCAGTGCGGCTCTGCTGATGCCAAGAGTCTTATAAATCGTCTTGTGACCTTGGCTTCTGGCCCTGCTGACCCCACCCCTTAGGTTCAAGCCTGGGGTCTGACAGGTAGAACACCTCCCCACCCCTCCATCCTCAGCTGAGATGCACTCTGTACCAAGATTCTCATTCCCAGGAATGAGGGACAGGAAGGCCCACCTGGATAACTGTAGCCAAAAAGGAGGTACGGTGACAATCATCAGGTGAACTAGAATTAAAGGCAAAAATCATTAAAAGAAATTAGGAGATGTTTCACAGAAAAGGATCAAACATCTAGAAGACAGGTCACAAAACTTCCTGCACTGAACAAACTTCTCCCCACCAGAGTGACTTTTCTGATTCTCTCCACCTCAAAGTGAGTCTGCTTTATCAGCACAAATACAAGGCTCATCTGAGCAGTTTCCCCCACTTAATGGAACCATAAGGCTGTGGCTTACAAAAGTCCTTTTCTCTTCTTCTTCAGCTTTTATCCATTATGAATTCAAATCTCTTGAGTACAAATTTCAGCCTGGGCATACCCACCCACCTTGGGGTCACACTAAAAGGGTAAGAACCCCTGTTCAAGACACCGGTTATTTGCACCACAATATGCCACCAAGCTGGGTGGGGAGAGGTGGGGCCTGGAGACCGGTAATGTATTATCAAATAACCACACTGACGATACCCTGAGGCATGTGGTGCGCCAGTCCCACCCCTGAGAGCAAGCCAGCAGGGAGGACAGCACAGTCACACCCTCCACAAAGGTTGCCTCCCCTCATGTCACCTTCCCAAAGGACCTTCAGATCCACTCGCCTAGTGAGGGTGCTGGCAGTGATCTGATCCTTTGATTTTTTTTTATCAAACTAAATACAGATGAAAGTTCTAATACTTTATCCACAGTACAGTGGAGTATGTAACTGCCCCCCTCACCTTGGCACATACACACATCACTGGAGACACTGCAGTCAACAAGAGAAACATCTGGATGCCCCAGGGGAGACCAGGTATTAAGTAAAGGTGCCTTAAAACAAACAATGTCAAGGATACAAGGTCAGAAACTGTCAAAGGGCAGCAATGGGAATTAAATGAGACCAAAGGAGGGCATTTAGAATGACAAATGAAAAATATGAAGAAAGTAAAACCATCCTGAGAACCTAATGTAACAGACAGCATTTTGATGCAGACAGAAAGAACTGCAACCTGCTCCTGTAAGAGCCATGTTTGTTTCTTCTCAAAGCCCTTGCCAGCTATTCCCTCTGCTCGAGCTCACTGCTACCAGATCCCAGATCCCAGGCACCTCCCTCTTTTTACTGGAGCTTAACTTGAAGTCTGTGCCCTCAGAGATACTCCCTGACCATCATATTTAAACTGGAACCACCACTAGTTACTAGCCATCAAATTGCCATCTTTTATTTTCTTCATCATACTTGTTAGTGTCTGAAATCATCTTATCTTTCTTGGCGCATTATCTGTCTTCCCTTGATAAAAATATCACCTCCATGAAACTGGAAGCCTATCCCCACAGCTGAGAACAGGTTATTCCTAGTCTATGGGAAGCAAGCAATATTTATGAAATAAAATGTTTAAAAACAAGAGAAACACAAGAGTCATAGAAGATGGAATCTACTTCTTCCAGCCCACATCAGATTGAGGAGGCAAAAATAAGATCACAGAAGTCACATAATTCAGAATGTTGATCTGCAAGATACATATCAAACCCTATATACAATGAAAACAGGGAGAACACCATCTTTTCAAGCATTCATAGAACAGTTTGTGCATCTGTCAGTCTAAATTTCCAATTCCCCAAATGAATCTGAGCTTCACTGAAAAGGCAGAACAGGAAGGATGTGGGGGTGAGGGTCCAGTAGCAAGATATGGCAATAAGAGGTGGGGTGGTCTGATCCCAGAAAACGGGTCAACACCTCAAGTTGGGCTGCTGCCTACTATCTGCCTCTACCCTCATTTCACACTGCTAAGTGGACTCTCTAAGTACAGTCTAAACAGGATGATTTGCTATAACCTAGTTGTCCAGGCATAAACCTAAATATGTTTTAAAGCTCAGGACTCTGTACATTTATGCTCCTTAAGCCAGTGATGTACTCCTCTGTATCTAATTATCTGATATGATAAACTGTGTTAACAGGGTTCTGCCATTTACACTTTTATGTAGAATCCAGCTGCAACACTGATTCTTTTGAAAAGTATTGAGAATTGTTCCTGATTTTCCACCCAAGAGTCACTTTAGGATCAAAACCCCTCTTTTAAAAATCTGTTTCAATATCAAAATTAATTATTTTCTCTTTATAATCAAACCCGTTTTTGAAGCAAGATGGAAAAAGGCTTACAGCCTTGTATACCAAACCCTTATGCTCATACCATAAATAATTTATAGCAAGATGGTTGCTTCTCAATGGCAGGCTCAAATTCCCATTTTAATCAAAACTGGTTTTGAAATCTATTTCTCAATTTACATGTGGTCAGGGAGCTTCTCACCAAGTGAGCTCTCAGACTCCTTCATGGAAATGGGCACTCATCCCAAACCCCTAAAACTCCAGGACATTATTAACTACTGGTAATCATTTTCTTCTACCCTCTGATGCTCTTAATTTCATCAGAGGTTTATGTCATGGCGGCAGCTTCAGAGGGAAATCAAAAGCACAAAGCCACAGAACACCAATGGTACTATGTTCGCCGATATTTCCAAATGTGTAAACAGACCTCATAAAAGAAAAAGCTCAAAGATTTGCTGAATCATCTAAACACACAAACTCATACTAGAATATAAAGCCTAAACAATAAGTCAAAGTACCAACCAGTGTAGTCCTGTGTTTTAAATCTCCTAAGCCCGAGCTCAGGGACTGCTTTGCGTACTCTGGGGCAGGTACCATAAGAAAGCCTTTTTACGCTATTTTTGTTTCCAAAAACAGTCTTTATTCCTCCCCATGCAAAGCTTTTAACATCTTTTTGTTTGTCTTTACAAAGTGGCTTCCCTTAAATTAAATATTAAGTGGACAAAGTGTCAGCCAGTCCATAACTGACTCCCCCATATGGATTCCCAAAACTTCTGATACGTTCCGGGCTCTGTGAGTGAGTACTTGCTAAGCAGCGAAAAGTAGAATAGAAAGAACTGGAATCTTCATCCTGCTCACTCTGCTGTTTGACTCCAACTCCTGATCTGTGGGTAGAAGCTTGGTAGATTGCACATGGTCTTGGACTTCTCCATTATTGGAGAAATGAAACAATTGGCAAAATGAGTCTCTTCTGAGGGCAGAGAATCAAAAGGCTTCCTGGAGTCATGAAATACTCCTGGCATCAAGGACACTGCTAATTTTGGCTTACATTAGTTTATATCCTGGTGGGCTAGAGTTGAAAAGAACAGTTTACATGATAGCAATTATGGGAAAGGTCCTTGAATTGTCAGTAATTTTGGTGCTCCTCCTTTTTTAGTGACATGGAATTCTAACAAAACTAGGATTAAAAAAGAAAGGGTGTTTATGATCAGGATCACTTTTAACAAGCCATTTATTTTATCTTCTTCTACCAAAAGGCTGAAGAACAAAACATAAGCTCGAATAAAAAAGATTAAATATCTCTTATTAGCATCACAGGAAAATTACATCCATCTATTCATAAAACTGGACTTTTAATTAAGTTAAGGCAGTGAACAAAATCTGAATCTATTTTTTGTTAGACACTGTTCTAAACTTATTATTACAAAGCAAACACACTCAGAAATCCATCTGAACAAGTCACTGATGTATCAGCACATATTTTCCTTACACAGATCAAAATGAAATAATAAATGGCATCACATTATAAGTCACGTGTATAAAGGAAGGCTCCAGGAACCTCTGACCCCCTCAGCTCTGAGCTAGGCTGCATTTGTCCACACAGTTTGAGGGTGTCTGAGATGTCTGCATCTATGTTTTGAAGGAAGTTGCAAAAACATCCACCATATCAAACACACCGGCCCGGGGCAACATGACATGCAAGGGCATATCCTGGCCAGCTACTCCAGCTGCACATGGGTCTTCATGTAGATGCAATGGTTTTCTCTTCTGGGTCTTCACACTGGGGCGGACAGGCGAGGACCCCTCCACCTTGTCCTGGTACATAAGGAGGCAGGTCCTGGGCTCACTCCAAAGACCAATCTGAACAAAACATACCTTCCCAGGAGTTTATACAAGTAAAAGAAAAAAAGAAAGGAAAAAGGAAAGCCCACAAATATAGCAAGGCCAATGAAACTTACATCCACAAGCCTCTTAACCCTCCCAGGTAAGCTAAGTAAAAATATTTTCTACTTCATAAATATTATTTGGTGCTTTTGTTTTTACTCATGAATACCAGACAGAGGAGAGGCAAAAAGAGGGGCAAGAGGGTGAATGACTGTGGAAAGTATAACTCTCACCTGAATGATTCAATCTCACTGTGAAAATTAATTACATTTCAAAACTGATATTTATCAAACTAATGTCATGTTCCCATAAGGATCCAGTTCTTGTAATAAGCACAAAGCTTTTAAAAATTGCTTTGATGAGTTTTTGCTCTGATATAATTTCAAACTTCAGAAAAGTTGTGAAAATAGTACAAAGTTGGAGAATTTCTTAATAATGTTTTGAATTATCTTCTAAGAACTTAAAACTATTTTTTAATTAGCTTCAGAAGTTACAAATAAAATCAATTCTACTCTTACCTGATAAATAGTTATACAACTCCCCTAATGATCAATTATTTGGGCAAGGTAGAACCATCAAGTTTGTCAACTTTTTTTTTTTACATTGGAACATGCAAGATGACATTTGCGACCCACTCCCAGGAGTGCATGGATGAGACAAGCTGGGGCTGTGTGCAATTACAGAGGCACCAGCTGTCCCTCCACTCTCTTCTTTGCCAAATGAAAATACAGGATGGGATACAAATGAAAAGGAGTAATTATATTAATGGATAACCTTAAATGTGTGGCAATCTTTTTTTTCCCCCTAGTAAAGAAATCACTGACAAACGTAGGTCCTTTATTCACAATAACAACTTGTCTAAGACACACTGCAATGTAAAGAAACCTTGGATTAGGACCTCTAATAGAGGTAATAATTTTGGATTTGTAAGTTATCCTTCCTTATTACCTAAGTCCGAGAGAGCCTTACAAGAATATCCCAAAGAAACAGCATTGAGCGCAGTCAAGTACCCTAAAACAAATGAAAGCAATAAAGCATTTCCAAAAGCTGAAGAGTACCTTCTGCTTGCTTTGCACCTTATAAAGACATCTTCCTTAGGGACAGAATAAATTTTTAGGGCAAGAAGTAAAGTGATAGGACTTTGTAGAGTTCAACATCTGGCTTTACCAAAGAGTCTGTGTATCATAAAACCACTTTACACACTAAAAGTCTGCACAAAACACCTCTGGTCGGTAAAGTATGAAAGTAGTCCTTTGACTAGTCCTCTTTGCACCTTGCACATATGTCTAATATACTTGCCAGAGTTTCTCTTTCTATTTCTAACTCTCTTGCTATGGTTACTCAAAAGTGTAGTCCAATAATTGATTAGGGTCTTTATGGGAAGGCTGGCCTTTCTGGCCACACTGTGGGCTCTTCAGGGGCAGGATTTCATCTGTGTTGGCTATTATAAAGCCAGCACCTAGCACAGGGCCTGGTTCATGGTATATTTATCTGTCAAGTGAATGAATGAACCAGCAAAACTGATTGATATTTGATCAACTTGACCAGAGAACAACCTATTGTTTGATTATCAGCAGAGATCACATATCTCAACAGGCACCTTGCTTTAGGGTCTATAGTGGGTTGAATGGTGACTCCAATGTGCATGTCCTAATGGCCAAAACCTGTGAATGTTACCCTATCTAGACAAAGGGTCTTTGCACAGGTTAATAAGTTAAGGATCTTGAGATGAAGAGATCATCCTGGGTTATTGGGAGGATCCCTAATCCAATCATAAGTGTCCTTATAAAAGACTGCACCGAGGAGAAGACAGATGCACATGTGAGTGACGTAAAGACAAAGCAGAGGGGTGTGGCCACAAGACAAGGAAGCTAGAAGCTGGGAGAGGCAAAGAACAGATCTCCCCTAGAGCACCCAGGGGCAGCATGGCCCCGCCAACTTCAGACCTGATTTCAGACTCTTGCTTCCTGAACTATGAGGGAATGTACTTCTGTTGTTTTAAGTCAACTAGTTTGTAGTAATTGTAATGGCAACCTAGGAAACTAATACAAAGGCCTACTAAAAATACCTCAGAAGACCAAAAATAATTTGATGGAAACAACACCTGAACAGGCAGTCTTGAGGATATATTTCAGACAATCAGCTTTTGTTAGGCTGCATACCATTTCTAATGCTCTCTGCTATGATGAAATTGCCTTCTTTAAGGAGACATATTATTCGTGGTATTTAAGAATTATACCCTAGCTCTTTCCAAAAAGGATCAAGACAGTTGACAAATCCAAGCCCAACAAGCACCACAGGCTGCTTGAAAACTGTCGTTTTTGGCTTTGCTAAATCAAAGTAGAAATAATGTTCTTTCTCAATTACAATTTTATCACCTAAAATTGGCAAAGAGCTCTCCAGTCCGAGGGAACAGCATGAGCAAATGCAGAGGTGTGGAAGCACATGGTGATGTAGAAAGATGCAGGGGTATGGTGGGAAGACAAGGCTCTACATGTAGGTGAGAACAAACAAGACTGGCCAACAGGCCCAGCAAGGAGTGGGGAAGAGGACTCCAGAGGACAGTGACACCTTTTGATGCTGAGCTCCAGGGATGCTGGCAGCGAGCATTAGCCACAAAACCCCTAGGCCCTTACCCCTTACATCTACATTCCTTTCTCAAGAAGTTACTAGAAGCGTGTTCCACCAAACAAAAGAATAAACCAAGAAAGTGGAAAGAGTCGTGTAGGAAAGAGGCTCTGACAGGGGAAGATGAATCAGGAATGAGGTCTGTGAAGTGAGCCTGAAAGGCAGCTGGGACAGAAAGCAGCAGGGTGGCATCTCAGGAAGAGACAAAGAATGCACCCATATATGTCCCCATAGGGTTGACTGTGGCAAAACGCTCTTTGAAAGGAATTTATAGTTCATTTGGATAATTTTGGAAGAGTTAGGAATAAAAAAAACTATAACAAACAAACAGAAGAAGGCACTCTAAATTCCAGGAAACACAAAACATTATAACAATAAGAAAATACTCATGGTATACAGTTTGGCACAGTCGTGGAAATACTTGTACAGTTACAGTATGAACATTTTTAAACCAAACATTGTGATACAAATATGGAGGCCACAAAGAGGGGAAGTTTCCGTGTGGGTAAGTGTGAAACGAGGGGTGTAAAAGTGCTAATTCCCACCTATAGAAGTTCATAGATAATGTCAAAATATGGCAAATCAAGAAATTACAATATGAACAAATAAAAAGAAGTATCATCTGGGATACAGGACTTTGGGATAGGGAGAAGTGAGCCAGAGGCCTGACACTTTCATTAAAATCCTTGCAGTACTGCTATCTGATATTTGAAACTCTATACATATATAAAATGAAAGAAAATATCAACTATAAAGAATCACATTTAAAAAAAAGGTAAATTGAATAAAACTGCAGAGATTTTGTTTTTCTTCTTCTTATTTTCAATAAAGCACTAAGGACTTTTATCATACAGGAAAAATGTGCATATATACACATACACACATGCAGAAATAAATAACAACAATCAGCCTGGCTCCAACGGGGTGGAGGTAGGAAACTCCCTAAGTGGTTACCACAGAGCTGGGCACAGCAGATGCCAGGCTGAACCAAGACAATGGCAGGAGAAATGAAGAGCGGAAAGGGAGACATGTCCAGGAACAAGCATGTGTGTCAAGGCACGAGAGGCGATTTTGGGATCCCCTGGGCTCCAGATGTTGAATGGAGAGGTTCGCCTGAGTACCTGATGTACTCATGTGAGGTCATCAGTGCACAGGGAGTGACAGAAATGAGGAGAGTAACACCACCCGGGACAGTGCACACAATGAGAGAAGGTGAGGGTTTGGAACAAAATACTGCCTAATCTTCACCAGAATTTTAAAATACGAGCAGGCACAAATCATTATACCCATTTTGAGAGCTGTAAACTGAGGATCAGAAAAGATAAGATCGAGTGGTGAGTAACTGGTGGATCCCAAGTTCTCCTTCTCAGTGTAGTATTTGGTTATTTTCTGAAAATACCTTTCTTGCCTAATAGGTCTGTAGCTCATCGGGCACTCCCAAAGGTCAAATAAAAAGTTGAAAGCAGCCCATAAAATAAATATTAATTATCTTAAACATCGAATATATTTTTATGTGTAAGCTGCATTTCCAATTAAATATCTTCCCTATGATTGTCTTCTCACCAGCACTGAGTTAGGCCCCTGGGAGCCCTGCATGTTTCTGACTTCATCCCCAGCCCTGGCCAGAGCTGATGGAGCGATCATTTCATGTTTCTCAGCATCTAGGGCAAGGCTTGTGGCCAAGAGTGTCTCTTCCTGTGGCCACGCCTGTAACATGCAGACCTGGGGACCCCTGGGGCTGCACCTGAGCCTGAGAAGAACCAAGCTGATGCCCGAAGAGGAGCACAAGATACGCTGCAGAGGGTCCCCCACCTGGAATTCTGTGAGCTATCGTGTAACGTGTAAAAAATGCCAAATGGATACAGTGGTTCCACTTTACCAACCCTTGAGGCCTCTAGCTTCCTTCCCTACACGGCCCTGTGCCTGCCCAGGCCTGCTGCCGCCGAACTTTTCTGCCTTCTCCATGCCTTCCAACTGGGCTTTCAGGCCATGGGCCTGCAGGTCCCCAGTCACCCCTGCAGGCTCTGCGTAGACCAGCCAGCCCAGCTCTCCCAGGCCAGGGCCAGACAGGAACAAAAACCAGACACTGACCATCACTGCCTCCTTATACTGATTCATTTTTAAAAAAATACATCACCTGCTGCTCACATCATTCAAAAGAAATGGATTTAGTATATTCAAATAGGACTTCAGTTGTAGCTAAATGATAATGTGAGTTTTTGCTTTTGTAATAAGGTGACCCTTACAAAGATTTCTTAATCTGTTCATGATTTTAAAGCTTAGCATGAGCTTCTCACATAATATATCCTCCAGCAAACAGCTCCAACATATTCTCTCCCACAATAAATTCTTCATTCATTCAGTAGGGCAGCCCTGGGTGCCTCGGTGCCAGGCATGGTGCCAGGTGCCAGGAGGGTGATGGAAACGAGCAGCTGTGGCCCATCTTCCCGGGTGCTAGTCTCCTCTGAGAAATGGTTGTTAGAGTTTAACAGAACATTTAAAAAGGGGAAGGGGCTATTACTTTACGCTATAATGAATTTACGTCTCTCCATGTAATTGTGCCTCCATAGAGATGAAGAAATTAATATAAAAGCATTTTGCTACATCTACATACAGAGGTCAGCTGCAAGGGGGGAGGGGAGAAGACAAATTTAGCCAATAAAACAACTATCATCGAAACCATTTAAATGTGATTTGAATGAATTCAACTCCCCTTCCCTCCACAAACTGGCTTAGTACCATCAATAGAAACAAAGTTAATGTAAACTTCTACCAGGAGGAGAAAGCTATCAGCTGCTTCCCCCTCTCAGTGACTATCACAGAATCTGTAGCAGAGTGTCCCTTCCAGGGGGTTCAAAGCTTAAGCTCTGCATGGCCAGGGAGGCAGTGAAATGTCACCTTCTCCATATGCTGTACCCACTGACCCATCCCGTGCCAAGAGATCTGATGCAGGAAAGATCAGCTCTCTGCACTTGGGGTCCAAACACACACACACAGGAAAGTCTAGCAAAACCAGGGAAAGACAGTGGCAAGGAGAAACTGCAGGGTGATGACGTTCAGGGAGAGCTTGGGGTGGAAGGGAAAGGGGTTGTGCACGCAGGCTGGTGGCTGGGACCTGCCATCTTCCTCTGTATTCACAGAAGCACTACAGCCCTGCAGTGGGACCCCTTTCCACCAGTGGGGCATGCCATGGGGCAGGGCAGGTGTTCCCTTCCTATCCTGCAAAGGGGCTACTGTGGCCCGGGTGGACTAGCTTCAGTGGCTGGGAAGAACAGGAGGGTGCTCTCAGGGGAAGACCAGTAGCAGCCATCTGGTTGATATGTGAGGACCTGTGAGACAAAGGCCCTTCCCCAGGAACACACAGCCCTGGATGGGGGTGAGGGTGAGGACCCACAAGGCAGCCCGCCTTAGGATTGAGTTCCTGTGCAGTCACTGGAGCCCACAGGCACAGAAGGCCAGGACTTCCCTTGCTCCCTGCTGAGCAGCCTCGGTGGACTCAAGAGGAGGACAGGCTCCCACCAACAGGACATTTCTACTTTACGGGGGGCAAAGGGAGGCGCTTCCAAAAAAAACTGATTTGTGTATCACTGAGCTGGGAGGGAGGCCTTAATAAGTCTTTACAAAAAGGTCTCAGACAACAGAGTCCCGGGAAGATGACAGTGTGAGCAGGGCTGCGGAAATCTCCTCCCACAACTATATAAATCTAATAAAAGACAGCAAATACAACTACTCCTAAAAGACAGATCAGAACTTACAGCACAGCGCACAGCCTGCATCGGCACCTGAGAGGACTCGGCACCCCGCGAGGCAGTCTTAAAGAGACCAGCTGACATACGTGGCACCTACCAGCGACCACTTCTATCGACATGAAAAGACAGAGGAATATGGTACAGACAAAGATCACCCAGGCCGAGACAACACCTGAGAGGGAACCTGAAGGGATGGAAATGCACAATCTTCCTGAAAAAGAATTCAGATTAAAAGTCATAACCATGCTGATGGATCTAAGAGAAATATGCAAGAGTTGTGGGAGGAAGTGAGGGAAGTCAGGAGAGACAATGTAGAAATGAGACAAGCGATCGATGGGCTTAACAGCAGACCAGACGAGATGCAAGAGACTGTTAATGGAATAGAAATCAGAGAACAGGAATACAGAGAAGCTGAGGCAGAGAGAGATAAAAGGATCTCTACGAATGAAAGAATATTAAGAGAACTGTGTGACCAATCCAAACGGAACACTATACGCATCATAGGAGTACCAGAGGAAGAAGAGAGAGAAAAAGGGATAGAAAGTGTCTTTGAAGAAATAATTGCTGAAAATGCCCCCATGCTGGGGAAGGAAACACTCTCGCAGTCCACAGAAGCCCACAGATCTCCTAACACAAGGGACCCAAGGAAGACAACGCCAAGACACATAATAATTAAAATGCCATAGATCAAAGATAAGGACAGAGTATTAAAGGCAGCTAAAGAAAGAAAAAAGATCACCTACAAAAGAAAACCCATCAGACTATCATCAGACTTCTCAACAGAAACCTTACAGGCCAGAAGAGAATGGCATGATATAGTTAACGTTATGAAACAGAAGGGCCTTGAACCAAGAATACTGTATCCAGCACGATTATCATTTAAATATGATGGAGGGATTAAACAATTTCCAGACAAGTGAAAGCTGAGAGAATTTGCCTACCATAAACCACCTCTACAGGACATCTTAAAGGAACTGCTCTAGAGGGAAGCCCTCCTAAGGCTAAAAAGATGTCACCAGAGAAAATAAAATCATAGCAAAGAAAGCAGACCATCCAAATACTAACTAAAGGCAAAGAATAAAACACCTAGTATATAAAGAATGGAGGAGGAAGAATAAGAAGGGAGAGAAATAAAGAAACATCAGACTGTGTTTACAATAACTTAACAAGAAACTTAAGTTAGATTGGTAGATAGTAAAGAAGCAACCCTTGAACCTTTGGTAATCATGAATCTAAAGCCAGCAAAGGCAATAAGTACATATCTATAGATAATCACCCTAAATGTAAATGGACTGAATGCACCAGTCAAAAGACACAGAGTATCAGAATGGATAAAAAAGCAAGACCCATCTATATGCTCCCTACAAGAAACTCACCTCAAACCCAAAGATATATGCTGATTAAAAGTGAAGGGATTGAAAAAGATATTTCATGCAAACAAAAAAGAGAAAAAAGCAGGTGTTGCAGTACTTGTATCAGACAAAATTGACTTCAAAATGAAGAAAGTAGCAAGAGATAAAGAAGGACATTACATAATGATAAAGAGGTCAATCCAACAAGAGGATATAACCATTATAAATATATATGCACCCAACACAGGAGCACCGACATATGTGAAACAAATGCTAACAGAATTAAAGGAGGAAATAGCAATGCATTCATTTTAGGTGACTTCAACACACCACTCACCCCAAAGGACAGATCAACCAGACAGAAAATAAGTAAAGACACAGAGGCACTGAACAACACACTAGAACAGATGGACCTAACAGACATCTACAGAACTCTACACCCAAAAGCAACAGGATACACAATCTTCTCAAGTGCACATGGAACATTTTCCAGAATAGACCACATACTAGGCCACAAAAAGAACCTCAGTAAAGTCAAAAATATTGAAATTCTACCAACCAACTTCTCAGATCATAAAGGTATAAAACTAGAATTAAATTTTAAAAAGAAAACAAAAGGCTCACAAATACATGGAGACTTAACAACATTCTCCTAATTAATCAATGGGTTAATGACCAAATCAAAACAGAAATCAAGGCATATATGGAGACAAATGACAACAACAACACAAAGCCACAACTTCTGTGGGACACAGCAAAGGCAGTTCTAAGAGGAAAGTATATTGTAATCCAGGCCTATCTAAAGAACGAAGAACATTCCCAAATGAACAGTCTAAAGACACAATACTGAAATTGGAAAAAGAAGAACAAATGAGGCCCAAAGTCACCAGAAGGAGGGACATAATAAAGATCAATAAGAAATAAATAAAATTGAGAAGAATAAAAAAATAGAAAAAAATCAATAAAACCAAGAGCTGGTTCTTTGAAAAAATAAACAAAATAGATAAACCCCTAGCCAGACTTATTAAGAGAAAAGGAGAATCTACACACATAAACAGAATCAAATATGAGAAAGGAAAAATAACGACAGACCCCACAGAAATACAAAGAATTATAAGAGAATATTATGAGAATCTATATGCTAACAAGCTGAAAAACCGAGAAGAAATGGACAACCTCTTAGAAAAATACAACCTTCCAAAACTGACCAAACAAGAAACAGAAAAACTAAAAACACCAGCAACGAAATTGAAGCAGTAATCAAAAAAACTACCCAAGAACAAAACCCCCGGACCAGATGGATTCACCTCTGAATTCTACCAGACATATAGAGAAGAAATAACACCGATTCTCCTTAAAGTTTTCCAAAAAATAGAAGTGGAGGGAATACTTCCAAACTTATTCTATTAAGCTAGCATCACTCTAATACCAAAACCTGGCAAAGACCTCACCAAAAAAGAAAATTACAGACCAATATCCCTGATGAACGTAGATGCAAAAATACTCAACAAAATATTAGCAAACCGAATTCAAAAATACATCAAGAGAATCATACACAATGATCAAGTGGGATTCATCCCAGGGATGCAAGGATGGTACAACATTCGAAAATCCATCAACATCATCCACCACATCAACAAAAAGAAGAACAAAAACCACATGATCATCTCCATAGATGCTGAAAAAGCATTTGACAAAATTCAGCATCCATTCCTGATTAAAACTCTCAAAAAAATGGGTATAGAGGGCAGGTACCTCAACATCATAAAGGCCATATATGACAAACCCACAGCTAACATCATACTTAACAGCGAGAAGCTGAAAGCTTTTCATCTAACATCGGGAACAAGACAGGGATGCCCACTCTCTCCACTGTTATTCAACATAGCACTGGAGGTCCTAGCCATGGCAATCAGACAAAACAAAGACATACAAGGCATCCAGATTGGTAAAGAAGAAGTCAAATTGTCACTATTTGTAGATGACATGATACTGTACATAAAAAACCCTAAAGACTCCACTCCAAAACTACAAGAACTAATATCTGAATTTGGCAAGGTTGCAGGATACAAAATTAACACACAGAAATCTGTTGCTTTCCTATACACTAACGATGAGCTAACAGAAAGAGAAATCAGGAAAACAATTCCATTCACAATCGCATCAAAAAGAATAAAATACCTAGGAATAAACCTAACGAAGGAAGTGAAGGACCTATACTCTGAAAACTACAAGACACTCCTAAGAGAAATTAAAGAGGACACTAACAAATGAAATTCATCCCATGTTCTTGTCTAGGTAGAATAAATATTGTCAAAATGGCTATACTACCTAAAGCAATCTACAGATTCAGCACAATCCCGATCAAAATACCAACAGCTTTCTTCAATGAACTGGAAAAATTAATTCTAAAATTCATAAGGAACCACAAAAGACCCCGAATAGCCAAAGGAATCCTGAGAAGGAGGAATAAAACAGGGGGAATTACGCTCCCTGACTTCAAGCTCTACTACAAAGCCACAGTAATCAAGACAATTTGGTATTAGCACAAAACCAGACCCACAGACCAGTGGAACAGAACAGAAAATCCAAACATTAACCCAAACATATACAGTCAACTAATATTTGATAAAGGAGCCTTGGATATACAATGGGGAGATGACAGCCTCTTCAGAAGCTGGTATTGGCGAAACTGGACTACATGTAAGAGAATGAAACTGGACTACTGTCTAACCCCATACACAAAAGTCAACTCAAAATACATCAAAGCCCTGAATGTAAGTCATGAAACCACAAAACTCTTAGAAAAAAACAAAAATTTCTTAGACATAAACGTGAGCGACTTCTTTATTAACATATCTTCCCGAGCAAGGGAAACAAAAGTAAAAATGAACAAGTGGGACTATATCAAGCTGAAAAGCTTCTGTACAGCAAAGGACACCATCAGTAGAACAAAAAGACATCCTACAGTATGGGAGAATATATTCATAAATGACGTATCCGATAAGGGGTTGACATCCAAAATATATAAAGAACTCACGCACCTCACCTCAACAAACATAAAGTAAATAATCCAATTAAGAAATGGGCAGAGGACATGAATAGACACTTCTCCAAAGAAGAAACTCAGATGGCCAACAAGCATATGAAAAGATGCTCCACATCGCTAATCATCAGAGAAATGCAGATTAAAACCACAATGAGATATAACCTCACACCAGTGAGGATGGCCAACATCCAAAACACAAACAACAACAAATGTTGGCAAGGATGGGGAGAAAAGGGAGCCCTCCTACACTGCTGGTGGGAATGCAAATTAGTTGAACCATTGTGGAAAGCAGTATGGAGGTTCCTCAAAAAACTCAAAATAGAAATACCATTTGACCCAGGAATCCCACTCCTAGGAATTTCCCCTAAGAATGCAGCAGCCCAGATTGAAAAAGACATATGCACCCCTATGTTTATCACAGCACTATTTACAATAGCCAAGAAATGGAAGCACCCTAAGTGTCCATCAGTAGATGAATGGATAAAGAAGATGTGGTACATATACACAATGGAATATTATTCAGCCATAAGAAGAAAACAAATCCTACCATTTGCAACAACATGGATGGAGGTAGAGGGTATTATGCTCAGTGAAATAAGCCAAGCCGAAAAAGACAAGTATCAAATGATTTCACTCATATGTGGAGTATAAGAACAAAGAAAAAAACTGAAGGAACAAAACAGCAGCAGACCCACAGAACCCAAGAACGGACTAATAGTTACCAAAGGGAAAGGGACTGGGGAAAATGGGCAGGAAGGGAGGGATAAGAGGGAAAAAGGGGCATTACGATTAGCAGATGTAATGTTGGGGGGGCACGGGGAGGGCAGTACAACTCAGAGAAGACAAGTAGTGATTCTATAGCATCTCACTACGCTGATGGACAGTGACTGTAATGGGGTTGGTGGGGGGGACCTGATGAAGGGGGTAGTTTAATCACCATAATATTGCACATGTAATTGTAGATTAATGATACCAAAATAAACTATTAAAAAAAAGGCTCTAAGATCCCAAGAAAAAGGCAACAGTAAGGGAGAACTAATGATCCCTTCACATTAACTGCAACACAACCTAAATTTTCTATTGAGAGCAGATGATCAGAACACACATCTTCCAGTTTTACCCCAGTAATAATTATCTCCAGTGCTTGGTGTCGAGGCATTTAATCCAAGCGCTTCGCTGCCTCTCTGCACTCTGCCTGCCTCTGCTGGGCCTCCAGCTCCCACTCGGTCTACCGCGGTGATCCTATCACCTGCCACAGCGGCTGCTTCCTAATGGAAGCCCTACTTTGTTCCAGTTACTGTGCAAGGACTTAATCAGCCCCCAGAATGAAGTCGTCGCTTCTTGATGTCTGAAAGATGGCAGCGCAGGCTAGGTTCTGGTTCAGCTTCAGTCCTGTATTCACTCAAAAAAATCTTAATCTCAGTCTCTTTCTCTGGATAATCTGAATCTTGATTGGACCATCACATAATCTGAATCCGAATGGACCATCCTGATCATGGCTGAGACTACTTCCAGATTCTTTCTTCTACAAAGCGGTCAGACCTGAAGACAGCACCCCAGAGTACACATTCGGTATATTTTTATTTCAACATGTTTGCAAAATCCTGTTTTTAGAATCTTGATATGCTCAAATAATAGATTTCCTGGTTACCTAAAACAATGTTACAGTAAGACATAGGGAGTCGGGGAGGGAGAGAGGAGGGAAAGAGAGAGACCACAGAAGGTTGTTTTAAATATCACTGATTCACTGATGTAAACACACATGTATGTGCACTTTTTTTGTTTACTTATTGAACACAAACAGTTTCAGTGACAAAAATGCTATTTATAAGGACAGATAAAGGGGATTAAGTCAAGTCCAGGAACAAGTAGGTATTCTATAGTCATAAGGATTTAAGGTAATAATTCTTTTATTAATAATGTTGACGACTGGATTATTGTACATAAAATAAAATTATTTTCCAGATAATTAAACTTACTTCTTTAAATACTTGGCATCCATAAAGAGCAGCAGGCACAATGCTTAGGGCAAAGGAACTATTTAGTAAATACCTCAGGAAGGAGGGGAGCAGGGAGGAGGCAGGCAGTAGGGGGCGCCATACTGCAGTGACACGTCCGTGTGATCCTGATGCATGCAGGACTTTCCGTAGTAACATTAAATGGTGTATACTTCAGGTCTTTACTAATTAGATACTGATTTTTAAAATAATTTCCCCATCTGTTCCCTTAGCTAACTGGCACTTACTGCTCACAGCATGCCTACCTCTAGCATTCTCTCTGCTCCTAATTTTAAAATGTTGAACTTATTATCTGTTGTTCCCTTAAAAGCCAAGCACCTTAGAATTATATGTAAAGGAGGAGCAGGCTTGAATGAAGACAGATGTGGCGAGTAAAGTGTTTGAGGGTTAGTGGCCATATTTGGGGATGGAACACCACTTTGGGTTTTTTCCTGGTAACTTTTTGGTTGCTAGAGTTATAGTCTTGGTGAGTAAGACTGCCGCTCTGGGTAGGTGAGCTGTTCTTGACTCAGGATTTTTAAACTGATTTTAATTCATTTTTAATAGACATGAGCTGGTAAAAAAAAAATACTAATTAGCTCAAGGATTGTACGTAAAGTCCCTCAATTATATATAAAGGATCTCTGACAGAACATTTATGCTGAGCTAGCAAGCAGGGGATCCAAGGCAGAGGAGAAGTGAAGGGAACCCTTAAAAGAAGAGCAACAGGAAGTGTCTGGTAGACAGCAATCCTGCCAGGAGAGCAACCAGCCTGGGATGAACGAAGCAAGAGAGGAACCCAGGAGCGATGACTCCCAGAAGAGAGAAACAGAGAGACAAAAGGGGAAACACAGAACTGAAAGACTATTGTCAGGTCTGATGGGGAAAACTAGAATGAAAGACACTTTAAAGAGCTGCTGGAGGGTGAAGACATATCAGCCTGTTGAAGAGAACAAGGGAATGAAAACAAGGCATGGGGGGACAGCAATTAATGCAAAGGAAAACAAAACTGATAAAGGAAAAGAAATACAATCAGAATATAGTACTTGGCTCAGTAGTAAATATTGTAATAATGAAACATTATGAATTTATATAAAAATGTGTCTAAAATATACTGAATTTATAATATTCAAGAAATTGCCATATAACCACGCTATTTAGAAATATGGAGGTAAAAAACAGAAGAAACTGCTAGAAGCATTTAGAGTGATCACTTCTGTGAAGAACAGAAGGTGGAGAGGAGTGGGCCAGCAAACTATTGTTTTTCTTTCAAAGTCTGTAATGTGATGCCAAGACAATTAAATGGAGGAAAGAAATAAAAAGGAAAGAAGAGAAAACATATGTTCATACAGATGGTATTGGGACAATCGGATATCCACATGCAAAAGAATGATGTTGGACCCATTCCTCAAACCATATACAAAAATTAACTCAACATGGATCATGATCTAAATGTAGGAGCTAAAACTATGAAACTCTTAGAAGAAAACATAGGCGTAAACCTTCACGACCTTGGTTATACAATGATTCTTTAGAAATAATGCCAAAAACACAAGTGACAAAGAAAAGAGATAAATTGGACTTTGTCATAATTAAAAACCTCTGTGCTTTGAAACAGACCATCAAGCAAGTGAAGAGACAATCCACAGAATGGGAGATAATATTTGCAAATCGTATATCTGATGAGAATATATAAGAAATTCTTATGACTCAATAAAAAGACAAATAACCCAATTTAAAAATGGGCAGAAAATCTCAATAGACATTTCTCCAAGAAAGACAAACAAATGGCTAATAAGTATATGAAAGGCTGTTCAACAGCATTAGCCAGTCAGGAAATGCGAATTAAAGCCACAGTGAGACACCACTTCACACCATTAGGATGGCTGTCATCAAGAAGAAGACAGCAATAAATTCTGCCAAGGATGTGGAAGAAATTGGAGCCCTCTTATATTGGTGATGGGAATGTAAGATGGTGCAGCCACTTCAGAAAACAGTTTGGCAGTTCCTCAAAAAATTAAATATACAAGTTACTATATGACCTGCCAATTCCACTCCTGGGAATACACCCAAGAGTACACAAAAGCTTTTACACAAATGTTCATAGTGGCATTAGTCATCATATCCAAAAATTAGAAACAACCAAATGTCCATGAACTAATGAATGGACAAATAAAAAGTATTACCCACACAATGGAATATTATCTGATCATAAAATGGAATGTAGTACTTACATATACCACAATGTGGATGAACCTTGAAAACAATTTGCTAAGCAAAAGGAGCCAGTCACAAAAGAGCACATACTGTACAGATCTATTTATATGAAAAGTTCAAAAGAGGCAATTTTATAAAGAAAGTGGATTGATGGGACCAGGCTGGAAGTGAGGGTGGGAGAAGAGGGAGGAATGGAGAGTGACTAATGGTTATGGGGTTTCTTTGGTGGATCATGAAAATGCTGCTCTAAAATTACATTACATTAATGGCTGTACAATTCTGTGAACATGCTAAAAACCACTGAATTATATATGTATTTTCCATAGGAGAATTTTATAATATGTGAATTACAGCTCAATAAAGCTGTTTTTAAAAGTCTATAAGGCAGTGATTATCACACAGATGTAAACCTTTGTCAGCTCATTCAACTGTACACTTAAATGGGTGCATTTGATTGTATGTAAATTATACCTCAATAAAATAGAGTTTTTAAAAATGTCTCTGATGCAATAAATAAATTTATTATAGTGAGTCTGGATAAATATTACTTTCAGAACACCAACCAGGAAAAAATACCAAATTCCTTGCTTCCTTTCCATGACCAGCACTAATCATCTGTGTTAGGCAGACATCCTCTGTCTTCATTAGAAAGGCCTCTAATATCTGTCAGAGAATGGCCACCTGTCAGGACAAAACTCAATTTCCAGCAGGAAAGTAAGAATGTCAGTTTAATCAACATTTTCCTAAAGTTAATAAGTGTGCCTTCTAGAAGAACATCTATTTTTCTAAATAATTTAGAACTATTAATTACAGCACTACTCATTCTCAGTTTGCTCTTGGGAAAAATACAATTTCATCTTAAAAACACAAAATTCTCATTCTGGAAGGGACTTGGAGACCAAATCCTTTATTTTACAGACATGGAAATTGATCGAGTCTTAAAGAGATGAAAAGAATTGCTCAGGATCACACTCGTGATATATCAACAAAGCTGGAACCAGACTCCTTGAGGATAAGCACCCTCACAGGTCACTTAGCACCCCCAGAGACAGCAGCCCCATGGTCAGCACCTAGTGGGTGCTTCCTAAATGCCATGCACTGCACTAGAACTTGAAATGCTCTCTTCCCTTATTCCTCACATCAGCTCTATGAAGCGGAGACCATTACCTACCTCAACATTCCAAATTAACTGAGAAATTAGGCACCAAGTAGTTAGCAAGCAACCTGCAGTCAAGAACATAGTGAAAAAGGGGCCAGGAGTCCCACCCAGGCCATCTGACTCCAGAACCTGACCTTCTAACGAGTAAGACATGCTCACTTGTCTAAAACAAACACATTATTCTTCCATTTCTTTAATAAATGTTAGCATTTTACATTTCTAATATATGGGAAGACACTTACTGACACAAAATGTCTGTTAGAACACCCTCTTGCATGATTTTCTGGCCTGTCTCTAGCTTTTGTCTCAAGTCTTGTTCTTTCTCTCTTCTCCCTCTGAATTTCTCTTTGTCAAGCCAGACTGAGGGGCCTGGCCTTTCTTGATAAACAACCTGGCACAGCACTGGCCATAGGAGGGCAGATATTAAAGCAGTCTTCTTTTGTGTGGTGTATATGGAAACAAAGACATAATGACATGGAGCTGAGAGAAAAGACTGGTTTAAGCAGTACCACAAATCCCTATGAATACTTTCTCAAATGCAATGGCTTGACAATTTAAAGTGATCAGAGTGGACAAACATAGTTCCTCCCACATTCATTCTCAGCTATTATTTTATTAAACACATTGGTCTATCAGGTTTTAACTGCACATTGACCTCAAGGATATTCTTGACCTCAAAATAAATCTATTAAACATTGTATAGATTAAAGAGAAAGAAAAGGAAACCTCTCTGAGAAGCAATACCATATTTGGTCCCAGAAATCCACTGGGATGTAAAACATAGACAAAATTATGGGGCACTTTAGAACAAAGCTGTAACTGCCCAGACATTTTTCACTCTGTTAAAGGGAAAGATGAATAAAAGCCAACCAAGACAACCTAAGCCACTTTGGGATTCTCTTTGCTAATGCCAGCAAATTCCTTCTCAAAAACAAGGCAGCAAACTTATGACTTGACGTTTGCCTCCTGGCTGTCGTCAACAGGGTGAGTTTTGCATTTCTCCTTGTTAGAGCTGCCCTGATGGAGAAGGGCCATTAAGCAAGAATCTAACTTGCTATAAAACATCCCCAAACTGACACATGCAAACAAACACACATCTTATAAGGCCTAATGTTCATTCCTGAAGGCTGCTATTGCACGGGAGTTTCCCTTTCGGAATAGCCCCCAGAGTCAGTTTATAAGCCTCACATTCATACCTAAGCTTTGCTCAATCACTTTAACTACTTATCTATCTACTACAGTCAATAGCCTGTTATATTCTCTGAAGTGAAAAACCAAATCTCCCCTCAAAGATTAAACTTGCCAGCAACTGCATTTTGTGTGTGTGTGTGTGTGTGTGTGTACACCTAAGCCATGGCAAAGACAGCACTACTGGGCCACATACTGTGGTGTAGATAAAAATAGCCTCAAGAAGCAAGAGAGAGATGTCAGATGACTACATGGCAATATCAGGGGAAAGACTCTATTGTTCCCAAAATAGCAGCTTTAAAAAATGAACTCATCGATATTCTGATTTCAACCATACAAGCTGAGCTAGGTGATGACAATATATGCAAATATATGACATTTTCAACTGAGCAACAAGGTTTGCAAATTAAGGGAAAAAAGTACCATGCAAGCATAGTGTTCAGCTAGCAAACTGATGAGCTATGCTAATATCATGAATTTTATTCAGAGGACATCATTTCCTTCCAAATACTGGAGAAATATCAGTTTCCTGTCCTTAATTCATGCACATTATATTTGTAACTGTTGGACTGATTTCATTTGGAGTAGGAGCCAAGACTGTTTTAAATAAGCCAAAACAAAGTAAAACTGGTAATTACATTATTGGACTTTGTTCTTGTATTAATCAGTTCTTCCTAAGCTTCTGAAAGCACCTGCATCATTTCAAATGCACACCTGTTCCACCAGAGAACAATTTCTTAAAAAATGCTTCAATGCAGAAATAAATGTGAATTCAATTTAATACAATACACATCAGCCTTTGATTTTTCCTTCCAATGGTGCTGTATTTTTTAAAAAAGACTTCAAGAGAGGCCAAATACAAACAGTTCACATTGCCAATCAAAGAGCAAGGTCTTGGGGCCAGAAAGACTTGTGTTTCCATACTGGCCGTGCTGCCAGCCCACTCATAATCACTTACCTTGACACACAGCTAATGCACCATAGTGGGGGAATGTTTTCCCCTCTGCCTAAAAAGTATTAAACTGCAGAGAAATGCACAAAGCACTAGGTCAACATTCACTCTGTGTTTACTGTCTCTTTTTACATTTTTACATAATTATTACTTTCAGAGTACACTAGTCATTTCTAGGCTTATAAACTTCCAACCCTTCCAAGCTGCTTCGAAGAATTTCTCTCGATTTGACGCAAGTTAACTTGACAGTGAAGAAATAACATTTTTTACCACATTAAGGCTCCCATGTGGCCCATTAAAAGTGTTCAGGATTATTAGTACAGTTATTAAATGTTTAATGCATTGTACAGAGGGTGATCGTTCCATGCTATGAGAACTTTAACTTACTGGTATGTTCCAACTAGAATGCTCAAACATGAAAGCTAACTATTTGCAGATTTTTCACTCAGGCCCTAACATCAGTTAAAATGTGAAATACAAGAGAAAGAACTTAGCCAAGAGCTTAACAGAACAGAGAAAGAGGTTGGGGCAAGAGTCAGGCAAACAGGAAACATCATCTCATTTGTCCTGATGCCAAAATGAACTTAGACAATTGTCCTGGGGCAACATTGGAAGTCTGGGAAAATACACCAACTATAATACACCTCGAAGAATACATGTTAAAATCAGGGATCAGGAGGCATACCCACCGGTTTCCTGCTCTCACCTCCCACCCCTGGGAGTTTTATAACCAAACCTACTGGCATCCTTCTCTGCACTTTTCTCTAAGTGTGTAGTTTGCAAAAACTCCAAGTGACTGTCTTCATTGTGGTTAGGGTCACTGCTTTGGAAACTACAAAAAATACCACCCAGAAATAATAAGAGTTGATGGAATTATTTTTAAATATTTCCTTTTGGCACAGGTTTATCTAAAGAAGGCAACTCCCTTTGAAAGTCACATACAACTTGGTGTTCTCTTCAAATCACTGAGCTAGAAATACAGGGGGTCTGACCTGTAAGAGTCCAAAGACTAGTGTGGGCCACACTCTCTCCATTGCCCCAGCTAGAAGGCACAGGTGTCCCAAGGAAGTGCGTGTCTTAATGCCCAGGCAAGTGCTGTGCTGAACACTGACTGCTCCACTTGCTGCACAGAGTAATGACCAGTGAGAAGCAAAGCCTGGACTCCCCTGTCCTTCTTACCCTTTGGCCCAGAGAGACAAAGCCCTGAGTTGGCCAAGGGCAGCTCCAGTGCAGGAAGTAGCCCCAAGCCCTCCTCAAGCCCTATGTCCCTTAAAGTCCAAGGATGCCCTTCACGCATCTGGCATCCTGTGGCCTCAAGTCCCTCCAAAGCTTCTTCCTAACAAAAGGCCTAAAGATTCTGTAATTCCATTACTCCCACCGAAATGTCCTACCTAATGTGTGCTGACCTCCTTGATGCTGACACCTAATACAAGTAAGGTGGAAGGTAATGTCTGCCACCTCTTCTATAGAAAACAGCGTGGTTCCACCTGTTTGCAGGTGTCCTGCTTGCACTTGAGTGATTTATTGGATTTAATTATTTCATACTTGGTCAGCCTCAGAGCTTGGGTTCTAGGGTCAGACAATCTAGGTTTGAATCCAAATCCAACCACTAACTCTGTGACCCTGGGCAATTTCCCAACATTCTGTGCTTCAGTTTCATCATCTATAAAATAGGGGTAACAATCATACTGAACTCATGGGATTAGGGTTTGTTTACTGAGATGGTCCATATAAGCCCAGTACAGTGCCAAGCACACAGGCAGTACTGCAGAAAGGTGAGCCTTAGATAGTCCTTGGGTGGGGGGGGATCTCTGTTTTTTCTCCCTCTTCTCTCCCCTCTGGTGCTTCTCTCCACTGCCACGCCCTCTTCCTGGAGTGGAACAGGGTAAGGATCTATGGTAAGGTCACCCGATGCAGAAAGGTCCTGACTGCTAATACAAAACAGGTGATTGAAGAACAGAAACCAGCATTTCTATTTCATCTTAGTCTTATTAGTAATCTTAAAGTGACGTAATACTAGGGTGGCAAAATATTAGTTTATTGACAAAGACCCTTTTGAAACTGAAAGGGGGTATTATTACTAATTATGTCAAAATCACTAAGACTGCCCTACTCAACACCCGCTTGTAAAAACTTTCTCATCATCAAGGAAAACCCCATTAAAAGCAAACTATGATCCAGGGTCCAAACCCAGCTGTTTGTTTTTATAAATAAAGTTTTGTAAATTGTCTATGTCTGCTCTTTCCTCTCAAGGGTGGAGTTAAGCTGATGCAACAGAGACTACAGTATACTTTGGCGATACTGTCGGTTTGGCTCAGATCACCACAATAAAGCAAATATTGCAATAAAGCCAGTCAAATGAGTATCTTGACTTCCCAGTACATATAAATAAATTATGTGTACACCATAAGTAGTCTAAGTGTGCAAGAGCATTATGTATGAGAAAACAAATGTACATATACCTTAATTTAAAAGTACTTTATTAAAAAAAAGTGCTGACCATTATTTGACCTTTCAGCGAGTCATAGTATTTTTTGCTGGTGGCGAGTCTTGTCTCAAAGTTGATGGCTGCTGACCAATCTGGATGGCAGTTGCTGAAAGTTAGGTGGTTGTGGCAACTTCTTAAAATAAGACAATAATGAAGTTAGCCGCATGGACTGATGCTTCCTTCATGAACGATTTCACTATAGCATGTAGTAATTGTTTGACAGAATTTTACCCACAGCAGAAATTATTTCAAAATTGGAGTTAATCCCCTCAAATTCTGCTGCTGTTTTATCAGCCATTTATGTAATATTCTAAAACCTTTGTTGTCATTTCAAAAATCTTCATGGCACCTTCACCAGGTAGATTCCAACTCAAGAAACCATTTTCTTTGCTCATCCTTAAGAAGTAACATCCATTCAAGTTTCATCATGAGATGACAGCAATTCAGTCACATCTTCAGGCTCCTTTTCTAATTCTAGTTCTCTTGCTATTTCTACCACATATGCAGGTCTACCATGAAGTCTTAAACCCTCCAAAGTCATCTGTGAGAGCTGCAATCAACTTCTCCCAAACTCCTGTGAATGTTGATATTTTGACCTCCTCCCATAAATCATGAATATTCTTAATGGCATCTAGAATGGTGAATCCTTTCCAGAAGGTTTTCAATTTACTTTGCCAGATCCATCATAGGAATCACCAGCTATAGCCTTATGAAATATATTTCTTTAATAATAAGATTTGAAAGTCAAAATTACTCCTTGATCCATGAGCTGCAGAATGGATGTTGTGTTAGTAGACATGAGAACAACATTCACCTCTTTGTCCATTTCCATCAGAGCTCTTGGGTAACCAGGTGCTTTGTCAAAGAGCAGTGTTATTTTTAAAGGAATCAATTTTTTTGAGCAGTAGGTCTCAATAGTGGGCTTAAAATATTCAGTAAACCATGTTGTAAACAGATGTGCTGTCATCCAAGCTTTGTTGTTCCATTCACAGAGCACAGGCAGAGTAGATTTGGCATAAATCTGAAGGGTCCTAGGATTTTCATAATGGTCAGTGAGCACTGGCTTCACCTTAAAGTTACCAGCTCTACTAGCTCTCTGACAAGAGAGTCAGCTTGTCCTTTGAAGCTCTGAACCCAGGCATTGACTTCTCCTCTCTAGCTATGAAAGTCCTGAATGGCATCTTCTAATAGAAAGCTCCTCATCTACATTGAAAAGCTGCTGTTTAGTGTAGCCATCTGCATTGATTATCTTATTGCTGCAACTTCTAAATCAGCACTTGCTGCTTCACCTTGCACTTGGATGTTATGGAAATGGCTTCTTTCCTTAAACCGCATGAACCAACCCCTTCCAGTTTTAGACTTTTCTTCTGCAGTTTCCTCACCCCTCTCAGCCTTCATAGAATTGAAGAGAGCACTTTGGATTAGACTTTGGATTAAGGGAATGTTGTGGCTGGTTTGATCTTCTATCCAGACCACTACAACTTTCTGCATATCAGCATTATGGTTGTTTTGCTTTTTGTTGTGTGTTCACTGGAGAAGCACTTTTAATTTCTTACAGGAATTTTTCCTTTGCATTCACAACTTGGCTACCTGGTGCAAAAGGACGAGCTTTTGGTCTGTCATGGCTTCTGACATGCCTTCCTCACTGATCTTCATAATTTCTAGTTTTTTAAGTGAGAGACATGTAACTCCTCCTTGCACTTGAACACTTAGAGGTGTCATTGTAGGTTATTAACTGGCTTAATTTCAATATTGTTGTGTCTCAGGGAATAGGGAGGTCCAAGGAGAGGGAGAGAGATAGAGAATGGCCAGAACATGCACAATATATATCAAGTAAGTTTGCTGTCACATGGACGGGTTTGTGGTGCCCCCAAACAACTACAATGCTATGTCAAAGACCACTGATCACAGATCACTGTAATGAACATATCAATAAGGAAAATGTTTAAAATATTGTGAGAATTATCAAAATGTGACACAGAGACATGAAGTGAGCCAATGCTGTTGGAAAAATGGCTCTGATACACTTGCTCAACACAGGGTTGCCAGAAACCTTCAATTTATTTAAAAAAGCAGTATCTGCAAAGCACAATAAAAGGAAGGATGCCTGAATATGGTCTGCAAAGCCTTAGATTTTTTTTTTAGTCCCTGGCTCTTTACAGAGAAAGTTCATCAACCCCTGTTCTAGATTCAATTTAGAGACACTGTCTTCCAAGCGCACAGTCACACTTGTGTGCTATTATTTGATAAGAAGCAAAAGGCAAATTACTTCTCTTATGATGAGCATGGATTTTTATTATGTAACAATTCCATATTTAAAACACTAAAATTTATCAAAATACCACTTCTTCATGAGCACCAAATTTTCAGAGGAGTTTGAAAAATTGGAAAGGACCCAAAGGAGGAATACCCAAGTGTCACAACTAGGATAGTATTACACATGGAATGGTCAGAGGAACTCAACTATTTAACATGAAAGGAAAACAAAAGATTTGGGATTAGCAGGACAGGACTGTGGTTTTGGCGCACGGGCAGAGCTGTCACCTGCAGAGCGGAAGCCGGCAGGAGGGGGTAGTGCAGGGCTCTGCTCCCGTGTGTGTGGCCGCCCAACAGGGTGGGGTCCTCACCTTCTCTGAGCTTCATCTGTGAGGCTGGGGCGGGAACAGTCCCTTCCTCTCAGGCCAGTGGTGAACATCTGGTGACATGAAAAGTGCTCAACCGCAGTCACTGCTTTTATTAAGTTAGTCATTTGCATTATTGTTATTATTGTTGAAGAGCTGGTACACATACTCTGTTGACACTAGTAAAGTAATCAGGGGTAGGTTTCAGATTGGCAGATTTCAGCTCAACATCTGCTCAACATAAGGAAGAGTCTCATCACCTTATTGACTGTCTGGCAGTCAGATGAACAGGCATGGTCATAGTTCAAAAGCCCTGACACTGGCCCGAGAGGCAGCATGGCCCTACAGCAGACCCTACAGTAGAAGGACTGCAAAAGTGTGATCACTTGTACTGAATGACTTCAAGGGTTTTTTCTCAGTGACTATGTTCATAAAAGTTTTACGTGTGTCTGAAGGATGAATACATAACATCCTCTTGATAGAGAATATCACATACCAGAGATTAAATAGATGTCAACAGATTATGGGGACAATGTATTGCAAACTTCTTAAGCTTTAAAGGAACACCAGCAACTCAAACTAAGAAAACAAGCTGGTTCCATTAATAAGAAAGGTGGAGCAAGAACAAGGCACCAATGAATGCCCCGACACTCATGGATTAACCCCGGAAGCGGCCAGACAGACCCAATGGTTTTGGCTGGCAAGAGCCTACAGAAGCACATGGTGCCCAATTCCTTCTGGGTCCATTCAATCTAGGCCACTGATTTTCCAGGTGCCTGAGGCTAGGCCCAGGCTCCCTCTTACACAGCCTGCCTTATCTTTAGTGGAGCTGGACAAGTTTGGGCAGGAGGGCTCCTTGCTGATCCTGGCAGGTGGAAGACAGCCAAATGAATCATGGGCCTGCAGCCCCAGCTGCCTTTTATCCAGGATGAAAGGTAAGTGAGGCCATGAAGAATACAGACTCCTGCATTCCTTAGTGCCCTAAGAGATTGAGGGTTATTAATTCATGATCTGAATACAAATCAAAGAGAAAAAAAATGGAGAAACAGGAGGCAGTGAAAGCATGGGCTTGCTCTAGAAAAATCAGTTGAAACACTGAGAATAAGGCCACTGCGGCTACAGGTGGATAAAAGGATAAACAGAAGTGTACTACTGGAACACAAACACTCCATGCTTTCTTCCTGAATTATCAGTATGAAATGCCTTTTCATAAGCTATTGAATCTTCCATGCCTTCCATCTCAAGTCCTCTCCCCAAGGCTCAATAGACATTAAAATGCATAACAACTGCTACTTGTTTTCGAGGTACTGCACAGTCTATAAAGCATAACCAAGTACAGAAACTAGAAGTTCTACTCCCATTCTTGCAGATGAGGAAACTGGCTCAAAAAAGACCAATGACTTGGCCAATGTCCTATTGCTAAAGGGGCCACTGTCTGCCAATACAATGCCCTTTTTATCAAATAGACAGCTTTTCTGAGCTAAAATTCTCAGACAGGGTGGGAGGAAAATTAAGCGGGGAAAAAGGGAAGGAGTGATGGGCCCTCTCAGACATGAGCTCCTCATGCCATCCTCACGCCAACCCTGCCTTATGTGTATGATTTTCCTCAGTGTGACAAAGTGCACCCTGAAGGATCAAGTCTGAGATCACACCAGGACGGACAGCAATGAATTCAGGCTGTTTCTCACACTCCACAGCTGCCTGGAAAGCAGGCATGAGGCATCAAGGCAGAAGAAACAGTGGGGACAGCGGTGGAGGTATCTCTGCAGGATGGGATGCTCACAAGCTCTGGGGAACAGGGTGCAAGATTCCAGGGAGGAGCAGGGGCTGGGGACACAGTGAGAACGGACCAGGAGTTGTGAGGCAGAAGGAAAGGCAGGGAGGGAGGTGGGGAGTGGAGAGATGAGATGGTCAGTAGGACCTGGCATCGCATCTCTTAATAGGTGACCTTGGACACCTGTTTCTCCACCATGGCAAGTGGAGTCAGGGCTCTAGAAATCCAATCTGAAAGCAGTCATGAGAAATACACTCACCAGTGGTTTGCACTTCAGACTTTGATTTGATGGAAAAAGGAAGAAATTCAGCCATAAAAAGCAAAAGCAACTTAGTTTCTGGAGAAATTCCTGCCTCCTCTTCACCTCCATGCCCACCACCCATCCATGCTCTCACTACCACCTGGGAGAACTGTCCTGACCCTTTAGGGACCTTTTCTTTTGTGCTTCTCAGCAATATCTAGAAAACTGGCAGGAGTCAAAGACCAGGGTTCAAATCTCTGTTGGAGCTTTTTGGACCCCATTTCCATGCCAGCCTTTGCAGTCAGACAACATAGGCAGGAAGGCTGGTAGGATGGGACTACAATGAACCATGCAGTTCGCCTACCACCTTGCTGCCAGGCAGCCTGGGAACAAATGGCCACCTTTTCACAAAACTTGGCCAAGGTCTCTCCCTTGATTTTCCTGGAATGTGAGCTGCCTGAAGGTGCTACAGGAGGCAGAATGACCTGGGCTTTGACCTATATTCCAACTCTACTAAAGTGCTAGCTGAATCTTAGTTGTCTTATCTCAAGAAGGAATAATGAATGATTCTTATCTCAAAAGGCTGCAGTGAAGATTCAATAGGATTTTATCTGCTAGAATCTGGTACTTTTCATCTGTATATAATTGCTAGTGAATAAACATTACCTTCTCCCTCTTCACCCAACGGGGAGGTAGGCTGGCCTGGCATGATATGAGGCACATGAGGTAACAATCCTCCCCTTGCTCTCCACCCCTTTACTCCTGTTCTCCTTCCATCTCAGGCTTCATTTCAGAGCCTGATAAATGCAACACACAAAGGCAAAGACTACACTGCAAGGCCTCATACTCTCACGCAGGTGCACCAATGAGAACACCACTTGCTGACTAGGTGGAATCAGATCTTATATGGTAACTGGGTTCTAAATTCACCAAAAAATGACGTATTAAAAATTACTCCTGAAAATATCTTAGACACAAAAATAAATAAAACATGTTTTACTACTGTCTACACATAAATCAATCCAATATAGCCATATTTTCTTTTTTCCCCTCCAGTGTTGGAATAAATCACTGTTTCTCTAGTCAAGAACCAGATGATATGGCTGGCTTACATTTAGGGACCACATTATAAGAAAAGGCCATCCTGTGTATCTGACTGGTGCCACCACATGGGCATGGTGGGTGGGTGCCATTAGTGTCGACCATGCAGCTTCCCTCTATTGTGTCCAGTGTCCAGGGAGCTAAAATAGGGTTTCTCACATTGTCTTTCTAACCAGAGTTGTTTCTGTCCCCACCCTCTGCCTTAAAGAATATTTCTAATTTATAAAAATAATCAATGGGCATCCTAGATATTTTGTAAAGTACAGAAAGGATGTAATAAAAAGAAAGCCTTTCACAAAGAAAGACAATCCCATTTGGAATATTTCCTCTCTAGTCTTTTTTCTCTAAGCTTTTTATATAGTTAAGATCATACTGTATACAATTCTTGTACTGTTTTTTCTTACTTCTTAATTCTGCCTGTTTGACTTAAGAACATTAGGCTCAAAACAACCAGTCACTCTGTTGATATCCTTGTTATTAACAGCTCTGTACATGGCATTTTAATGGCTGCATAATGTCCAATTATGTAGCTATTTCAAAATTTATTCATTAGCCCAATGCTGGACAAGCTGTCTCCAATTTTTCACTACTGTAAATAATGCTGCAATGAACATCTTTCTGGATAAACTTTGTTCACACAGTGAATGGATTCCAAACAACTTTTTTTAACCAGTAGAGAATCAGATCTGCCATGAGATGGTACCCCACCAAGCTTGGCACAGAGGAGAGACCATAGATTTCCACTGAGGCCAAGGCAGTCCCATTCATTGACCAGCCACCACGCTCAGATACACCACAGCAAACAGCACTACACCTCTGACCAAAGCGCCAGACTGTTCCACGGTGGAAACACTGGCCAGTCAACAGCTATCAACTGGGTGATCTGGGTCAAGTCATTTTTTATTTGAGGCTTTGGTCTCTTCAGCCGATTAACTCAATTTCTCCACTACCTTTGTAACCGAATGATTTAGAAAGAAGAATAAGCTCTAAACGATTTTCCTCAGTTGTGTGTAGGATTTCTCTAGTGCTGAATTACAACCTGAGGCCAGCTACTGCAGCAGTTATGTGAAGCCCGATGCTCCAAGCTCCTGGTCAGATGCAGTGGGAAGAGCCTCAGGGAAGCAGAAGAGGAGCCCTGCCTAGGCCAAGAAGGGGAGCAAACGCAGCAGGCCCACCAAGCCTCCGAGGGCAGCACCCCTCTTCCTGTCGGCCTCTGGAAGACACCAGGTGTCCAAACGTGTTTGCTGACCAGTGTCAGCATGACAGGCTGAGGAGCCTAACAGACACCCTGAGTGAGGCCCTGAGGCCCACAGAGAACCCTCAGTGGAGGGGCACTCGCTGGAAGTCTTCTTTGGCCTTACCCAGAACTCACTTAATTTGACTGTCCACTTCCCCAGGCCAAAGCAGACAGGAACTGCTAAGTACAGAGTGAGCAATGGGACTGAGGGAGGCTTAGAGGCAGGCTGGCCGGCAACAGAAAGGGGAGCTGGCGGCTGAGGAGCTGGAGGACTGCCTAAGTTAGCAAAGCAGGCAGAGTTTTAGCTAAGCGGCATGGGGTCATTACTACAGGAGAAAGCTGTCCGCGGCCCTGGGAGCATGAAATGTATACAACTACAGGTGTTCTAAAGAATGATCCTGATGAATTCACACCAGAGGTTAACATAACTCATCTGAGAAGATAAGGAAATCTACACCTATGAGACATTTTAGGATAATTTTCATCAAAAAGTGCTTCAAATAAAAAGGGATATAAACTTTGGTTCTCTGAGAGAGTTGCCCATGTTGAGCACCTCATCTGCTGAAGATACCAGAAGCCAGGCCAGACCAATTCAGGACAAATCATGTCAAAGTCAGCCAGTGGACAGGGAGGGATTTCCAAGGCTGGGCTGTTGCAGGCTCTGTGGACACTGGCATCGAGCCACGTGCCAAGCAGCACTGTGGTGAGCCCAGGGTAGTGCTCGCTGAGCCGGGCTCGCACTCCGGGGCAGGGTCTGTGTGCACAGACCTCCTGTGGACCCCAGCCAGGGCAGCGCTGGGCCACACCACCTGTCACATGGCCTCTTAGAAAACAGTGGCTCTCCTCTCTGCCTTCCCCTTCCCCAGATGCAAACCAGAAACAGAGCATCTGCTAAAAAATTATTAGGCCAAGGATATACAATGGGGAAATGACAGCCCCTTCAACAGCTGGTGCTGGCAAAACTGGACAGTTACATGTAAGGGAATGAAACTGGATCATTGTCTAACCCCATACACAAAAGTAAATTCAAAATGGATCAAAGACCTGAATGTAAGTCATGAAACCATAAAACTCTTAGAAAAAAACATAGGCAAAAATCTCTTGGACATAAACATGAGCAACTTCTTCATGAACATATCTCCCCGGGCAAGGGAAACAAAAGCAAAAATGAACAAGTGGGACTATATCAAGCTGAAAAGCTTCTGTACAGCAAAGGACACCATCAGTAGAACAAAAAGACATCCTACAGTATGGGAGAATATATTCATAAAAAACGTATCTGATAAAGGGTTGACATCCAAAATATATAAAGAACTCATGCACCTTAACAAACAGAAAGCAAATAATCCAATTAAGAAATGGGCAGAGGACATGAATAGACACTTCTCCAAAGAAGAAATTCAGATGGCCAACAGGCACATGAAAAGATGCTCCACATCGCTAATCATCAGAGAAATGCAGATTAAAACCACAATGAGATATCACCTCACACCAGTGAGGATGGCCAACATCCAAAACACAAACAACAACAAATGTTGGCGAAGATGTGGAGAAAAGGGAACCCTCCTACACTGCTGGTGGGACTGCAAATTAGTTCAACCATTGTGGAAAGCAGTATGGAGGTTCCTCAAAAAACTCAAAATAGAAATACCATTTGACCCAGGAATTCCACTCCTAGGAATTTACCCTAAGAATGCAGCAGCCCAGTTTCAAAAAGACAGATGCATCCCTATGTTTATCGCAGCACTATTTACAATAGCCAAGAAATGGAAGCAACCTAAGTGTCCATCAGTAGATGAATGGATAAAGAAGAGGTGGTACATATACACAATGGAATATTATTCAGCCATAAGAAGAAAACAAATCCTTCCATTTGCAACAACATGGATGGAGCTAGAGGGTATTATGCTCAGTGAAATAAGCCAGGCAGAAAAAGACAAATATCAAATGATTTCACTCATATGTGGAGTATAAGAACAAAGAAAAAAATTGAAGGAACAAAACAGCCGCAGACTCACAGAATCCAAGAATGGACTAACAGTTACCAAAGGGAAAGGGACTGGGGAGGATGGGTGGGAATGGAGGGATAAGGGGAAGAAAAGGGGCATTACAGTTAGCAGATATAATGTGGGGAGGGCTAGGGGAGGGCAGTACAACACAGAGAAGACAAGCAGTGATTCTATAGCATCTTACTATGCTAATGGACAGTGACTGTAATAGGGTATGTGGTGGGGACTTGATGATGGGGGAAGTCTAGTAAACATAATGATACCAAAAAAAAAAAATGATTAGGCCAACTCATGACATGGCTGCCTCCAGGGTGGAGAAAGTAGGTGAGGATGATATTTGAAAAGAACTTTCACACACACACACACACACACACACACACACACACCCCCCACATAATAATTTTACAAGGGCTGGAAGCAAATATGCCCAATGTTTAAGTGCTATAAATTCTGGGTGGGCTTCTATCCCCCAGGAGGTAGGTCACTCAATCATTTGTCCATGTATCTCTCCATTCAAATACTCCCTGCTTTGCTGTGCCTCCTCTGCCAGGTGCCCACTGAGCTGCTAGGACACCAGGGTGAAGGAGCCCCTCAAGTCCTTGCCATCCCAAAGCTTTCAGTCCTTACGTAGGGTGTATACCGAGTTCTTCTATTCTCTGAAGTCTCAGAAAGCTAAGTTCTTAGAAGGGAGCATCTCGTCTCATTCTACCCCTTGTTTCACTCAGAGTGAAACGCAAACCTCTGGCCCTGGACCACATGACCTTACCTGAGCCATCTCCTCCCTCCTCGCCCACCCATCTCACCATCTTTCTTTGGGGCACTGCAGCGGCCTCTTCTCTCCTGTCACGCCCATCATCCTTGCCATTCCAGTGCCTGGAACACTGCTGCCTAACTCTTCACAAGGCGAGCTCTTCAAATCCTTCAGGTTTGAATTCAAATTTCAGAGCTTCATCCAGGGGCCTTCCCTGGCATCCTATGCCTAAAATAGCAACCCCCTCACTCTGTCATGCCTCCTGACATGCTTCATACTTTCATCCTTAGTATGGGTTGATGACCTCTCCTCTCCTTTCCTGGCTTACTCCAGCCCAGCCACTTGCCTCCTTGCTGTTCTCAAACACACAGGTCTCCCATAGGCCTAGAACATTCTGCCCCCAAACACCACTGTGCAAGCCAACTCCCCTCTTCAAGCCTCAGTGAGGCTTTCCTGGATCACTGATTTCAAATTGAAACCTGTCCACTCCCCATCCACCTCCCCAGATACCTTTTTTAATCTTGTTCTACTTCTTCTTGCTGGAGAGTATTTATCACCCCCAACATGCTATGCAATTCATGTATTTACTCTGGTCGTTGCTTACTGCCCATCTCCTGCACTGGAATGATAGACCCGTAAGAGAAGAAACTTTTGTTCTGTTTTGTCCACTGACGTAACATAATGGTCTCAAGAGTGCTCTCAGTAAACTTCCGAAGGAGAACAAACCTACTTCAAATCAATCACAAATATCACCTTTCTTGTTTACCTCATTATTTATTTTTCATTTCCCCCAAGAGAGTCAGAGAGCCAGAGCAAGCCCCATGAGGAAACAGCCTGTCTGACTTGTTTAATCTACACACCCAGCACATAGAAGAGAATCTGACATATTTGAGATGTTCAGTAAATATCTGAAACAAAAGAAGGCACTGTCAGGCTGGGTCCAACATGAGGTTTTTCTATGGACTTCATGGATATTCAGCTACCCCATTTTCCTCTGATTCCCTGGAAGATTCTTGCCATCTGAAAAGGAACCATTATTTCAACTAGCATAAGCATGGTACAAAAATAATTATTTCATTTATTCCGCATCCCGAGATTGGAAGTCAACTTCAGGCTACAATTGCTGCCTAAATCCCAATAGTAAACAAGCCAGCTTCACATTTTATGTTACCATGAGGCACTCCAGGTTGGCTCTTTCCAGCCAAAGAAATGTTGACACAGTTGCACACCAAGTTTCAACATGCTGATCATGTTAAAATAGTGCACAAGAAATATTTTTCCACTTTATAAAAAGCCAGACTGTTTACATGCTTAAGTGGCCAGAGACTTTGCTATCTGTGTGTGGTCCTGAAGTTTCAATATCATAACCATGAATACAAAGTGGAGCAGCATGCAACAAACTAGTTGATAGAGTTCCACAGCCAAATTGGAAATCAAGATGTTACCGTGCAAGAACTAACTCTTAAATGGACAGGTTAAAGGGGAAGGGAGGCTAAAAATCCAATTTTAATATATTTTTAAGGAAAAGAAGAATCTGATATAACTGATATAATGCACATATATAATACAGGAAAAACATATATATTTGAGAAAGAAAGAAAAAGAACGGCAAGAGAGAGAAGACAGAAAGAGCTCATACAAACATGCCAAGCACAGTGTTAACTACAAACCCAGAGTCAAGAGGTAGAAAGATCTATGAAAGGGTTCCCAAGCACAGACCTTCATACAAACATTTAAGAAATGAGAGGCATTACTTAGGCTTGGCCCAGTCCCTTAACCCAGGCCTTGTGCAACTTCCGAGGAGCACCCACCAGAGAAGGGGCCCCAGGTTCACGGCCAGGCCAAACCAGAAGATGTGCCCTACCTCCTCTGTCTTTCCCATTTGCCAAGTAGTATTGGCTTTGGTCTATAATAATTCAGTCTTTCTTCATACTAGAAATAGAGTTTAAGCAGGGATCCGCCCTGTCCAGACAAGATATAAGTGAAAGAAGACCTCACAGAAAGAAAATTATCTACATCTAACTAAAGACATGCACTCATTCCCAGAGTCTGGGGTTTAAATGCTCGAGACGGTTTCTGGACTCTGGGCTCTTTGCCTTTATCATTCCTCTAAGCCCCCAAATGTTTCAGGTTAGGGAGGACTGCCGGTTCTCACATTTTTAATAGCTCTCCACTTAAAGAAGGTTCTCAGTACACTGTGTCTAAACAAAAAAATAAGTCACTAAGTGTAAGCAGGTTCATGTTGCAACACGAAATGCCATTTCCCATTTAATTGCCAAATGCACAAATTGTTATTCTCAGTTGACTAAGTGAAAGAATGGTACTTTATTACAATTTTTTTTTCCTTCTACCAGTTCATTTACAGAGTCTTCCATGGCTATAGGTCAGAATAGTTTTCCTGTTGCTATGACAATGGTATAAATAAGTCAACTTCATAATTCACTTTGGGGGTATGGAGCTGCCACGTTTCCAGCTACCTAAGCCCTGCTGGGTGTGTATTGTATACTCTTCCTTACAGACAGTGGATCACAGCCACTTAACAGGCCTCCCTCCACTGCAGTCACCATCTCTCTGGCCAGGAAAGTCCCAGAAGCCTCTTGGAGGCCCCCGTCTAACTGCCAGGCCTTCTGCACAGAGATCCAGTCATGGTCTCCTGTGCTGTAAAAACAGGAGTGTAAGTTCCATGTTACACTTATCCAAACACACAACTGTGAGTAGAGGAGCACAGTGGATCTATGCCTCTCCAACTCCACTAAGCATCTGTGATGCCTCCTACTTGGCCACAGAACAATGGCAGAGAGGAATGATTAGAATATAGACCCTAAGGATACTGTTGGAGGGGCAGGATAGGTCTGGGAGAGCCCTTACGAAGGGCTCTTTACATGCAAGAGGCTCTGAGCACCTTTCCACCACTTCCACTGTCTGACTACAGCCTTCGAGATCTACCTCACTAGATGCCCAGGAGCTCCTGAAAGGCAGCAGCCTATGCCTGCAGCAGGGTGGTTCTTCCTATATTTTCAGGGAATTCTCCATCCCCATTTATCTGTCCTTTTCCCCAGGGCTCCTGAGCACCAGAGAAAGAAAGGTATATGACTCACTTATCTCAATCACACCCTGGGGTCTGAAGAAGAAAAGGTCCTAGTCCTAGGATAAGCCAATCAATAAGGACAAAAGTATTTAGCTGTCAAGAAGAGGTCACCTTTGCTCTCCACCCATATACAATTTCTAGGCTTTCTTCCTGGTTTCTGTTTTTCCCTCATAAAGAGTATTGTCATTGAATTGTGTCCCCCCAAAAAGATATGTTGAAATCCTAATTCCCTGTACTTGTAAATGTGACCTTATTTGGAAATAGGTGTTTGCAGAAGTGATAAAATTCAGATGAAGTTAGTAGAGCAGATCCTTAATCCAGTATGAATGGTGTCCTTATAAGAGAAGATAAGAGACACATGGGCTGTGTGACGGTGGAGAAAGATCAGAGTGAGGTATCTAAAAGCCAAAGAATGCCAAGGACTGCCAGCCAACACGAGAAACCAAGAGAGGCAAAGAGGACCCTCCCATACAGCCTTCAGAGAGAAAGCATGGCCCTGCCAACACTTTGATTTTGGACTTGTAGCCTCCAGAACTGTGAGATGATAAATTATCGCTTGTAAACCACTACATTTATGGCATGGCAAGCCCCAATATAAAGAGCAATTGCTGTCTTGAGCTGAAAAGAGAAGTCATGGCTTTTGTGAATGAAGCCGTCTTCAGATAAAAACAAAGCTGCTCTGAAGCCCGGAGCACAGGCAGCAGAGCCTCCTGCAGCGCGGAGGCTGCGGGCTGCCTCAAGAGCACTTCTGCAGAAAACAGCACGTGGGGCTACTTCTCAGCGGCGCAGCTCAGGACCTGGCAAAGTCTGGCTCCACACTTTCTAGGCTGTTGCAATGCTTCACCCAACCCAGCCCTGCCTCTACACTACCTACACTTAAAATCAGCTCATCAACATTGTTTTTCATGTGAAACCTTCGTAAGAGTGACTATCAATGACACCTTAATAAAAAATAAAAAATAAATACATAAATAAATGAAAAAAACCCAGCTCATTAGTCACCTGCAAGCTATTAAGGAGACTCGGTAGTCACTTTACCCCTGTGGAGCTCTGGAGGACAGCAGGCCTAGAAACCTAGAAGCTCCCAGGAGGATGGCAAGATATACAGCCTTGGTCCCACCTACGCCTGGCAAACAGAAGGGAACTCTGCTAAGGAGACGTGCGGGGCCAGGTGGCAGGGTAAGCCATGCTGTGCTGGCCCGTGGTCGTATCGGTGCAGGAGCGGTGTCTATCCAAGGCAGCCCAGGCGTTACAACTGGAAGGAGAATCAGACTCAGTCACCAGCGCCAAGGTTAAACAGCAAGAAACTTGAAGATTTTGAAGAGTTACTATTTGACCAATTCACCAAATATTTACTGAGCACCTACTAAGTAGCAGGCATATTTTGAGCATTAAGGATACAGTGAACGAACCACGAAAAAATCCCTACCTTAAGGCTTCATTATAATGGACAGAGACCAAAAAAAAAGTCAAATACAGCATTAGATGATTTCAGTAGTAGAGAAGGATAAAACAAAGAAGAGGATAGGAAATGGTGGGGATAGGAGTGGTTATCAGATTAAACGGGGTGGTCAAGAAAGGCCTCAAAGAGGTGACGTTCAAGGAGAAAGAGCCCTATGCTCTGCAGGTATCTGGGGAAAGATTATTCTAGGCAGCAGGACTAGCAAAAGCAAAGGACATGAAACGTGGGCTGAAGCCTTCCAAGAATAACAAGAGGGCCCAGGAGGGTCGAAGCCATGTGGACATGTGGGTGTGCGTACACACACATACACAGAGAGAACATCAGACCACAGAGGGCTTTGAGGACGTGGGCTCCATGTCTGTGGAAGTGACATCATCTGACAAGTGGTTTAACAAGATCACTCTGGCTGCTACATGGAGGGCAGGCTGAATGGGGGTGAAGACACAGGCAGGGAGACCAGGCAAGAGCCCCTTACAGTGACAGCCACACCCTTGTTAGCAATGAGTATTATAAACCTTGGCCAGTATGGTGCAGTTAACTAACTCCCCTTCTGAGTATCTATCCTAAAGAAAAACTAAGAAACCACTATTTCAGCTCCACCTAATGAAAAATCTGCCCATTCTCTGCTTAGTGGAACTACATGCAAATCAAAGATTCCACACACATGTATTCATAGAGAAATGGTCTGTCTGAATTCTGTAAGCACTGAGCCTGTAACATTTTTATGTAAGTAGTGAAAACATTTGAAAGCAGAAGTGCATTTCCTAAAAGCTCTTGTAACACAATGTTATTAAATTTTTTTATAAGTTCTCTATGTTTCAAAAAAATGAGAAGAAATTAATACATTAGAAAATAAACTTTTCTTGATGTTGACAATTCTCAGTTCACCATCAGACCTCTTTATGTCTGTCTGCTAGGGTTAAGTAGAAGCAAGTGTAACCTGCCATCTGGCACGACCAGCATCTCTTTGCGGCCCTGCAATGGTCTTGAGCTCTTTGACAGGTGATGGTCTTTGGTAGCCTTGCCTGCCAAGCTCAAGAACCAAGGGGAGTAGCAAAAGAGGAGAGGAGGGAGAACGAGGAGCCTTCTGTGCAGAGATGAGTATTTACCATTAGCAATTATGCCCTGGAGGAAGAATATCTGCTGTGGCATGTGAGCTCTTGTCTCTAGAACCAGAGGGGGTCTGCCAGCTCTTTGGCAACTGCAGTCAACCTGCAACTCTTCAGTGAAGGCGGACTCAGTGCGTGGATGGGGACAGCTCCTTTTTCCAGCTCAAGTTCCTTCTACTTAGCAGTATCTTTTTTGAGAGGATAGACATGAGGAAAGGGTAGAGTAAATACAATTAGATTTAAATGGAATCATTAGTATATGGTGGAAATTTTTCTATACTGGTTACAAGCATAGTTTCTGTAGTTAAACAACGTGGGATGGCATGGAGGCTGCCTCTCAGTGTATTAGTCAGGATTCTTTAGAGAAACAGAACGAACAGGTTGTCTGCATACACACACAGAGAGAAATTTGTTTTAAGAAACTGGCTCACAAGATCATGGGGGTTGGCAAATTCAAAATACCAAGGGCACGAAGGCAGTGTGAAGGCCCAGGAAGGAGTTAGTATGGAAAGCTTGATTCTGGAGGCAGCCTGGAGGCACAATTCCTTCTTCCTCAGCAGACTTAAGTCTTTTCTTTTAAGGCCTTCTTTTAAGGACTGGAGGCAGTCCACCCACATTATGGAGGGTAATCTGCTTTCCTCAACGTCTACTGATTTAAATGTTTATTTCATCTAAAAAATACCTTCATAGCAATAGCTAAACTGGTGTTTGACCAGAAACTGGGTACTATGGCCTAACCAAGCTGACATACAAAATTGACCTTCACACCCAGATTCTCACCTGAAAAAGGGGTAAAAAGTCACAAGACGGCTGTAGTCGTGGCTCTTACCTGAGCTACTCCAGGAAAATGCTTGTCACATGCATATGAAAGGGCTCATATATACACATGCTAGCTGCCACTATAATTAGCACTGCCACCACCACCACTAGTGTTTCTACTACAGAGTAACTGCAATTGTTCCTCCATCAATACAAGTACATATGGCTAAACTAGCACCTCACAGAAAACTATCATGATTTATTTTAAGGTATGATTCATATAAATAAAAAAACACCAACTGATCTCATCAAACTCATCAGGCCACTGGAGAGAGAAGCCCAGAACAAGTGAACTCATGAAAAGACTGCTGGTTTTAGAACGCTCCTACGCGCTACCCCTCCGCAGAAGCAGCCTTAATCTGTGCTTACGTCGTACATTCTGCATCTGATACCTGGATTTGGAAGCATCTTGACCGAGAATGTCGCCCCATAAAACAAAGTTAGCTACAAAACAGAATCCCAAAATGAGTGTCTTGGGTATAGGAAGGGGCAAAGGATATAATGGCAAACCCTTAGAAACATTCCTCTTTCCCACACATGAAAAACCATGTAGAAACTTGACGTAGAACATCATAAATGCAAGGTTCTCCTCCTATCCCCAGAGCTCAAACAATAATGTCTAGTAAAGGGAAGGGATTTTTAAATAATCTCCTGGTCTCCTAACAAAAGGCTATATGTCTTAAAGTAATCATCTGACAATTGTACCATAACCATGTTTTAACTACAGCTTTTCTTTTCTCATTGACATGTGCCATTACCTTGAATCCAGTTATTGAGTTTATTCGTATCTTTGAGAGCACTCATTATCTCACTTTTCTATAGTTACTTTTAGATCCAGTTAAACTCAGGTTATAGTTTATGATGGAAGTACAGCATTTAATTGTCATTTATCATTTTGAGTTTCAAAGATTTTTTTTTAATTTTGCATCTTTTATCCCAGATCAAATATATTCTATGCTACCCTCTGTGAAAAGGGGGGAATCAGCAATAAAGCCTTTGTTCTTATGTATAATCACACCTAGCATTTTCTGGGAGACCAGGAAATTTCTCATTCGTAGGTAATACTTTTTAGTAGGTTTGAATATTTCCTGTGTCAGTAGTACAAGTGAAGATGAAGCACTTTCATCTTTAACTTTCAAAGAAATTATCATATGCACAGTAGAAACTGTTTACCAAACAGTCACACATTAGTGGGTCCTGAAATGAGCTTACTGGTTTATAATCAATATTTTGTTTGACTGACTATAATAAATAATCTAGAACTGAATAAAAGCAAAGTATGTTACATGTTAAGAATTTTTTTTAACATTACAAGAGCTATATATTGTTTTGTGACACTTTCATTTCAGTTATAAATGTAAGTTCTTTTTCCTATTTAAAAGAAAAGAAGCCAATAAGAACTGTCACTAATATAATCAATACAGGGTAGAATGAATGATATGATCACAAAACAAATTTGTCCTAAATGATCTTTAGAATATTAATAAAATATTTAAAAATCTGAATCCTATGAATAAGGGACGCAATCGTAATTGGTGCAAGGTATGACTCAACTGCGAATTCTGTCAAAAAAAACTGCTACCAAATACCAAAGAACCACCCATCAAGACTGCTCAGTAAGTTCCCATTTTGTAGCATTCCTGTGGCAATGACAGATCTTTTTAAACCATCCAAACAACCACAAAACAGATAAAGCCAAGTTCAAAACTTGGATAACCATTTCATGAGCCAGAAACAGATGGGAAGTAAGTGAGGGGCAGGTTAGGAGCCAAGGACCTGCTACAGAAGCAGCGGGAAGTTTCACTCCTGAAGAGTAATGGAAGAGAGACCTTTTAAAGCTGGAATGAGTAGGCTGGGGAGAGACTACCCAGAAAACAACTGCTAAAAGATGACCCAAGGCCCTCGCAGGAAAGGAAGCTTCCATCACAAGGAGGCGGGAGAACACAAACAGCCTTCGCAGCTGAACAGCGCTGCCCACTGGCTTAGATAACAGATCAACATGTGTTTCACTGCAGGTCAGATGATCTGAAATTATACTACCTATTTCATCAAATCTAAGATGCCATCAACTGTAAGGGATAATATTATTTTACATAACATTAAGAAAAAATATTGCCAAGTAAACCATCATTCACCATGAATTATACCTGCATCTGAAATCTGAAAGATTTTAAAAGTTGAAAACAATGTGAGCTTTGGAACTAATGAAATACAGTCTAGGACTTGGCTCTACACCCCACGCTGGAGGAGCCAAAAGAAGAGAACACTGGTCCTCAGTGAGATGAGGCAACATTTTAGAACAACAGAGGAAAATTAAACAGCCAAGAGGAAGATGAAGAAGTCTCAACCATGGCCCCCACCTACTCAAAATGAGCCTACAAACCAAAATTCCAAAATATACGAAGAATTCTGTTAAGAAATGTGAGCAGAAAATCAGTAAGAAAAATAACTGATTTTCTGGAAAAGTCTAGTAGATTTTGAAATACAGTTGACTCTTAAACAATGCTGGGACACCAGCCTCTCCCCACCACTGTCAGAAATACATGTGTAACTTTTGACTCCATCAAAACTTAACTACTAATAGCCTACTGTTGGTCAGAAGCTTTATCAAAAAGTCAATTAACACATGTATTTGTATGTTTATATATTATATACTGTATACTTATAACAAAGCTAAAGAAAGTATTTTTCAAACTGTCAAAAATCTTCAAAAAATTTTCCATTATTTACCGAAAAAAATCGACATAGAAGTGGACCCATGCAGTTCAAACCCATGTTCAAGGAACAACTGTAAGTTTGAGAGGTTTAAAGAGATACATGAAAGCATGGTTTTCACCAAAAATATTAAGAAATTAAAATACACAGAGACAAAAAAGAAAATGACATGAGAAATACCAAAAGAAGAAATTAGAAATCGTGGAAAATATATTGAAGAATCTTTAGACAGCATAAAGTCTAGACATGAAGTAAGATGACAAAAAAAATTAATTAGTGAGCTGGTAGATAACTACTGGGGAACTTCCCCATAGCACAGCAGAGAGAAACAGAAACAGAAATACATACAAATGAGAGAAAACATATGTCACAGAAGATAAATTGAAGACCTGCAATAAGGCTGAAAATTCACAAACACTTAATTTCTGGTTAAAAAAATAAGTATTAATAACCAATGCATTTTGTATTAAGAAAAGATTTAGGAGTTGCTCAATTTTTAAATAAAATGTACTATATGCAAAAGGATAGGAATACTGAGTAACTATAGAGTTTGTTAGAAAATTTTAGAATGAATTATATGTAGGAGACACTGTAGATGGTCTGACCTCAAATCCTATTTCAATTTCTCCCCAGCCTCCTCCCAGCTGTGAGGGGCACATGACACAGTCTGGCCAACAAAATGGAAGTCTCTTCGGTGGTACTCTCAGTAAAGCCTTTGTTTTTCTAACAAAAAAGGGACTCCCCAATAGACACATCTTTCTTTGCCTGTCTTTCCCAATTTCTTCCTGCCTGGTATATGGTTGTGACGCTTGGAAGTGCAAGTTTGCAGCTACAAAGCAGTAAGAGCAAGAAGCCCAGGAGTTATGGGTGCTGGAAGAAAAAACTGGAAGGAGCTTGAGTCCCTGATGGTAGATCACCTCCAGATTCTGTGTTGTCAAGAAAAATAACCCCTATTTGTTCGTGCCTCTCTCAGTTTCCTGCTACTTGTAGGTGGATATTATTTTAACTATACAATAAAAAGAATTAAGAACATGCTTTACAAGCACATAATTACTACATATGTATTCCAAACCAGAAGAGGGATTTCAAGGGGAAGGAAACATGAAAAGTTTTGATTAATTCAGCAGAAGCAAAGAAAAGGGAACATATACAAAAAATAAATGGTAAGCAAAAAGAAAACGTAATTGAAGTAAGTCCAAAAATATGAATGTTTGTAAGAGATGTAACCAATGAATAGGTACAGATTATTATGTTGGGCAAACAAAACAAAACTCAACAAACCAGCTATTTACTGCTTACAAAAGAGAAGAAGCAAAGAAAGAGTTGAGAATGCAAATGTCTTGCAAATAAATAAAAACTGGTGAAGAAATACTAATACCAAACAAAATATTATCTTAGAAACATTAATATCATTAAGATGAATACCTGATAATAAAAACAGAGAAATACATGAGGATAATAGAACAATCATGAACTTGTTTGTACCTAGAAGCACAACTTCCAAATATATGAAGCAAAACCTGACAAAATTATAAGGAGAAAATGACAGCTCTACAACCACAGTGAGAAATACCATCAGAAGCTGAGAAATCAGGCAGAATACATGAGAAATAAAATCAGTAAGTTTGACCTGATGTTTAAATAAAATCCTGCAATATATTGAGTTGCACAACGACAATTCTTATCAATTATATATGGAACATTTATAAAAACTGACCAACCGCCAGGTCAGAAAGTCTCAACAATTTCCAACAATTGCTCTCACACAGACCACATTGTCTAAATATAATGTAGGGAGTTCAGTTAGGAAATGACAACATAAATGTTCTTAAAAAGTATTTGAGAAATTTAACATGCAATCCTAAATAAATCAGGAATTAAGAAGTAACAATGAAAATCATAAACTATTTATAAATTAATGATAAAAGTACTACATATCAAAACATAATATGCAGTTAAAGTGATACGTTGATGTAATTTTCAGCCTTTTACGCATTTTGTAAAATACAAGAAGGAACCAAAATAAACTCAGTTTACAACAGAGCACACTAAAGAAGGAGAAAGAGACAGAAGGCAGGGGAGGAGAAAGCAAGAGGGATAAAGGAAGAAAGTAGAAATTAAACAGCAATGAAAAAATGGTAGATACATTTTAAGAAAACAAAATTAAGCAAACTTCTTGCACAAATAAATAATATTGGGTACAAAGGAAAAAAATAAGATTAGTTCAAAAAATGCTTTTAAAAATCCTCAATAAAATTAACACTTACTCATGAGACAGCATGGTTGCAAACCAGACCACTGGGAAACCTTTTTGAGCTGAACAGCTGTATCTATCTAAACCTAAAGCTAACAGTGTTCTCAACAGTGAGACTATAAAATTCTTTACAAAAGTCCGGCACAGGACAAGCATACACTCCGATCTGGTCATCAGGGTAGCAGAGATCCTACCCAACACAGTGATTCAGGAAATAGGAAATGGATATGTAAGAACTGAATGATGAGACAAAACTGCCCTGATTTACAGAAAAATTGTTTACACAAAAACATCCAAAGAATCTCAGAGAAACTATTAAGAGAGTTCAGTAAGGTTGATGGTTTCATCATCAATCTATAAAAATAAGTAATTCTAAACCCTGTGATAACCTGTCAGAAAACGTAATAGAATTAAAGGTCCCATTTACTGTAGCTACAATGACAAAAATCCTAGAAATAAAGATCTTGCATAAGGTCTGTATGGACTTTGCTCAAAAAGAAGACTCAGAGTCATAAAGATGCTAACATTCTCCAATTGATCTACAAACTCAATGTTAATTGAATCAAAATCCTAAATTTGTAAGGAAGATCAAAAGTCTCAAAAATAGACAAGACAGTTTTGGAAATGAAGAAAAAGGTAGAAGGGCTTATTGTGCTAGATGAACAGATTTATAATGTTACAGTAATCCAAACAGTTGGCACTGAAGGTGGTCAAAATGTATAAACTTGAGTCATAAAATAAGTAAGTCCTGGGGAGGTAATGTACTACATGGTGACTCTAGTTAATAATACCATATTATATATCTGAAAGTTGCTGAGTAAATCTTAAAAGTTCTTAATACAGGAAAAAGAATTTTTTAACTATGTATGGTGATGAATGCTAACTAGACTTATATTAACTTACTCATTTTGCAATATATACATATATCAAATCATGTTGCACATCTGAAAGTAATATGTTATACATCAATTGTATCTCAATTAAAAACATATTGGCATAGGAAAAGACAAAGATAATATATAAATAAAAAATACATCTACGTATATCTGGAATCATATGACAGACAAGCATTATAGATGAAGTCAGGAAAGGTTAAGTTGTTGTGGGACCACTGTTTTTTCCATTTGGAATTAAATAAAAGTAGATACCTACCTGATATCATACACACACTAAATATCAGCTATGACACTGAAAACCAAAACTAAAAATTTTAAAGAACATATGGGACACATTTTGTTTGGAAAGATAAGATATTTTAAACCACGCCTAAAAAACACAAACCATAAAAGACTGATTAATCTGACTATATTAGAATTTAAAACTTCAGCTCAACAAAAGACACTAGAGACAAAGTAAAAAGACAAGTCACAGATTAGTATTTGTAACATACACAAATGACAAAAGATGAGTATATAGGATAAAGATTTTATCAGAAGATAAATACAAATAATTCTGCAGAAAAATCAGTAAAGGATATGAACTGGCTACCTACAAAAGAAATTAATACAAACTGTAAGATATCATTTCATATCCATGAGAATGATAAAGTAAAAAACTTCTGGCAATACCAAGAATTCCCAAGGATGAGAAGTGGAAATTCTCATACATGGCTGGTGGGAGAAGGAACTGGCCCTCGGGCATGGAGAATAATTTGCAACGTCTAGAAAAGGATGAGCGATCCTCTGTAGGCCACCAATTCAATTCCTGGGTACATTTCCTAGAGCAACAGGCACATGGGTACAGCTCCTCTCTCTAGAAAAAGATTCATTGCAAACTGTTAGGAATAGCACAAAATTAGGAACAACTTCAACATTCAACAGAGAAATGGGTAAATAAATAGCATATAGACATGAAAGAGGAAGCTACCCAGCATCATCACTAGAGAGAGCTACATGCCCCAATGTGACTGTATCACCAACATAGCAAGTGAGAAAAACAAACTGGATGACACCCTTTATATGAAGTTTGAAAACATGCAAATCAATACTATATGTTGTTTATAGATGCATACCACTTGCAGAAAAGGCATAAAAATATACATAGAAATAAGAAATACCAATTCAGGAAAATTATTATTTCTGGAGTGTATGAAGAGTTACACACTGAGGAGAGGCACACAGGGTGATTCAAATGTGTCTATAATTTTGTTTAACCCAATGTTACTGGCACTGAACTAGCTGTTATGCTGAGTGAAGAGTTCATAAATTTTTGTTGAACTGGTGCTTCATAGTTTATATATACATAATATATAGTCTTGTGTATATATATCAAATTGTTACATAATACAAAAGTTTAAAGATTCAGTAGAAGAAACCACCTCTGAAAGAAATCTTCACATCTAAAAGATTCATCATGTTTTGGGGAAAACTGATACAGCACAGTTTGAAAGGTATTTAGGCTATAGAATGCAGGCATTCTTCAGCCATACACACAGAAAAATCCAGTCCAGTGGTGGGGGATCTTAATGCTTTTGCATACTGGTTAACGAGGAAGATAAAGGGATAAAGTCCAAAAGCTCTGAGGGAAAGAAAGTTAGACCCAGGAACATTACAGCCACCCAAATTGCTGGTGGAGAATACATAGAGCAGGAAGGCGTACGTCAAAACGAAAAAACAAAAGCCCTCAGGGAAGGTGGTATCCAGGAGCCAAGCTGGAAGATTCTTCTGCATGAATAACTCCAGCCCAGAGTGAGACAAATGGAGAAGGTGTGGTAACGGTGGTGAAGGGACTAATGGCAAGCATGAAATCCATTTACACAAAGAACCAAGATCAAACAATGCCAGAAATATGATTACAAGGAATAAACATTAACAATCTTTACAGCATAAAATAATAATATAAAAAATAGGGAAGTTGAGGGAAAATGTAAAAGTATTAATTCCTTCACTTTCCTAAAGAGAAGTTGCCAGAGACTGCCTATATATGGCAAAATGTTATGAACTGTTAGAATTAGAGAATGAGTACAAAGGTGTTCCTTATGTCATTATCCATCTTATTAAATATTTCAAATACAAATAAACTGTTTTTAAGAATCAACTGAATCTACAAATGACTAAAGCAAGACAATAATCAAGTGCCAACATTTGCAATGATTTGCTTTCTTTAGAAATAGGAGCCAACAGACAGCAATGTGACCACCATTCTCTTCACCGGCTTCCCACTGTACTGTCCTGAATGGGAAAGAAAGGGGTGGAATTATAAGTAGCTTGCTTGGAATCCTGCATAACCCTGGGTACACCCCTGTGAGTGTGTGAGGCATGTGAAAGCCATCTGTGTTGCAGCAGAAAACAAGCTGAGAGACACTGAATTAGACCATTCAAATCCAATAATGAATGCAAACTGCACTCTTACCATGAGAAGTCACAGGGAGAGGGAAAATGGACAGAGACATTCTAAAATAAGCAACCAATTAAAAAAACAATCTAAGTCACTATTTGGTCAATGATTTTAAACAGCAGAAACTTTTCAACCTCTATTAACTAATGGCAACACTAATGGGTTGGGTTTCTGGTCCTTCTGTTCTTTCAGAATCCTTTGGGAACGGCATAAAGGAAGAAATAAAATGCCAACTCACTATGTCTCCAGAAAAAAGGCTCTGGAATCAGAGTTGATAAAATTCACAAAATGATTGGCCAATCCCAGCAATGTGATGTCAGTAGAAACTATGAGACTATGAATCTTAATCAGATTTTTAATACACATTTGACACTGTAAGAAGAAAAATGTTACAGGAAACCACACGGACAAATTAGCTGAACATTTCCTGTGTTGTCACTGCTCTGCTAAAGCCAGTCAGAGGCTCAGAACCAGCAGAAAGAAAGACCCAGGAACAGATCCAAAAACGGGATATTTTAACTATATTATGTTCAGGAACAAAATAATATTATAAATAGCCATAAACAATTGATGCATAGACTTATACGAAGAAAGTTTTAATCTTACAGAAAAAAAGAGATTTTCACCACTTTAAAGATATCTCTTTTCAAACACAGCACATGTTAAGGTTTGCATGGTAGAGATTGTCTCTTAAGGCATCTCACAGTGGTAGTATTTTTCCAAGGTGTATTATTCCTTAGAATCCATTCAGGTGATTCATCGGAGCCTCTTTAGAATTTAACACTAAGGACATGTTTTGGCCCTTCCCTGTGTTTTAACCTATGTAAGAAAAATGGGTGGAGTAGAATTAAGTAAAGAAAATTTAAATAAGACTGGATTTCCAAGAGTGAGATATCATGCATAAAACACCACATGTGTTCAAACACCTTCAGAAGACAGCACAGTAATTCTTGAAGGACCATATGAGCTTCTGTGAATAAAATCATTACCTTTAATTTGACTAAAAAAGTGGAAACCATCCTCAAGTTAACCATTCTCTGTCTCTCTCACTAAGTACAAATATAAAGGGCCATTAAGGCCCACCCAGCTACATGCTATCATGGCTACACCCACATCTACTTTTTAAATTCCCTCCCTAGGCCTAACTTGATCTCTTGGTCCTTTTGTCCTAGCAGATTGAGAAGAGGCAATAGTCTTGTGGGTAAAATTGTAATATTTCCAGAATATCTTGCCTGGCTTTAGTGCATCTGAATCCTCAAGGGTGGAGAGAAGTATGGCTTTAGTGCATCTGCATATCAATAGGCATTCCTCAGGGGTGGAGAAAAGTTCATCTCCATATCAGTGGTTAATTACCTGGGCAATGCAGGGCTTATCTGAACCTGAGTGGTGAAGGGAGTGCTGGTTTTGCTTCTGCCA
>JAVSCE010007427.1:0-190736 GCA_032199065.1 Smutsia gigantea | reverse complement strand
AACAAGACACAGAAGCAGAGCCCCTCGCTTTCGCTCTCTGGTACTACTTTGATCTGGAAAAGCAGGTAACTGGGAAAGGCAGATTTATGTATCAAAACAGAATAGTGTCCTGGATAACTCCACTTCTACTATTAAAGCCTTTAGAAAGAATTTTTTTAAGTGTTTAAAGGTCATTATTAGGGAAAAAAGACATTAGAACCTAATACTAAAAAATGCAGTACCATCTTTCTACCTAGACTTTTCAAGTGGGAAACAGTATTTCTAGGATAACTAGATAGTCTGGTGGGTCCTAATAATACTGAAATCCTACGAAGAATTTTCGTGTATGTTTTTTTAACTTAAATGATGAAATTTTAACATTGCTATTCACTTAAAACAAAGGCAGCAATATGACAACAAGGATAAGACTTTCCATGATCTGTATATTAATGATTACTTCAAAGCACAAGAACTGAGTTATGTTATTTTGGAGGGAGTTACATTAAAACAAACAAACAAGGTATCTGGCCAGATAGTATCCACAAATAGTTACTCAAAACTACTTTTTAAATTCACAGGGTACCCATGGGTTATCACTATATAATACATAGTAGAAATAAAACAAAAAATCTAATCACGAGCACTCTTGCCTCAATAAGCAACTATGCCTGTGCACAGAAGTAAAAAAATTCTGGGAGAAATAAACAGAGGCTTAAGGAGTAGGGTCATATGCAGGGGAAGCAAAATCAAGTTACAATTATCAGAGGTTCTGAAATTTGAAAATTATTCAATTCCACTCAAGTTATAACCAAAGCAGATCAGATAGAAGCCAAAATGTTTTCCATGTCTGAGAAATGCAAGACTTTTACAATGTGAACTAATAATGAACTGCTATGGTATTTTTGTTTTGTTTGTGAAGGGGAGTCTCCTTTGAGAATCTGAAGAAAGCTGTGCACTCTCCTTAAACAACGTATACAGTCACACGATTTTAGATAAAAATAAGGCATTCTTTACACTCCTGAAATCCATTCAGATTCAGGAACCCATAATTAAAAGAAACAACTGTAAGTGAATGAGGGGCTCTAAGCTGAAAACTTCGCTCAGAAGAGTTAACATGAGGCAGGGCTTTGGGAGCTCAGTTTGAAGATAATTATAGAATTTAAGAGCATATAGTATACCAGCATTGACCAACAGAAATATAACAAGGGGCACAGAGGTAATTTTGGTATCCACATTATAAAGTAAAAAGAAACAGGTGAAATGCTAATATTTTATTTAACCATAAATAGCCAATATATTAACATTCCAATATATATTCTATATGTTAATAAAAAAACATTTTTCATACTAAATTTTCAAAATCTAGTGTATACTATACACTTACAGCGATCAATCACCCTAGTGTGTCTGGGACAAATGTACTTCTTGGGATGTAGGACCTTGAATGCTAAAACCTGAACAGTCCCCAACAAACGGGGGCAACTGGTCACTCTAGTCTCTTAATTTGGAGGAGCCTCATTTCAAGTGAGGCTCTACAGTCACCTGTGGCTAGTGGCTACAGTACTGGACAGTGCAACTAGCAACCAAGCAGATTACGCACGTTATTTCATTTCATCTTCCTAACACATCTAAGAGATAAATGCTGTCAGTTTCTAACTACAGATGAAGAAATAGGCACCGGTTAAGTCTGTCACCCCGTCACACAACTAGGGCCATGATCAAGAGCAATCTAATGATAAGACTGGGGACTAGGAATAGAAACGAAAGGAAATGCTAAGATATGAGAAAAGAGAGATGAGAAGATAGGAAAGTTCCAGAAAGGGAGGTAAGAGAAAATGTGGGCAGGAAAGGCCCTTTAAGAAGGAGAACATAAATACTAACTGGGAGAGAGAAAGGGTAGGCAGGGAGTATGGAAGAAAGGCACACAAGTTAATGGATGGGGTAGTGCAGTTTAGGTCGCTACAGGAAAAGAAAAACCGTGTGCAATAGTAAGGGTCTCAGTCAAGAGAACGAAAAAGCCGGTAAGAAGGAAGGAAGAGGGAGGGAAAGCAGGAAAAGAAAGAGGGGGAGCCGGCAAAGTCAGTAACTCGGACCGAGGAGTCTGAGCACCTGGGGCAGGGCGGAGAATTAAAACCAAATGAACAGCGACAGCTAACAGTAGTTTTCACTACCCAATGAACCATCCCCTTTAGCACAGCAGCTGTCGTCCCCATTTGAGGCGTGAGACGTAAGCAGAACCAAGCTGCGCAGGCTGCCTGCGGGTCTCTGCACCCCGGGGCCCCGGAGCCAAATCCGGCCTGGCCTGGCGCGGGGTCCCAGGCGGAGGCCGCGCGGGCCGCACGGTCTACCTGTGCAGCGGCGGCAGGTCCTGCGCGTCGCTGGCCGGGTCGGGGGTGTTGGGGATGACGCCTAGGATGGTGCTCTGCAGAGACGTGCCCTTGAGCAGGCGGCTCCGCACCAGCTGCAGGTTGCGGGCCGAGTCCACGCTAGTGCGCATGGTGGAGCCGGGCAGCAGCACGCCCTCGTGGGTGAGCAGCAGCGGGAGGCGCCTCGGGATCTGGACGGGGCTCACCGACGACATGGCGGCGGCCGCTCGCGCTGGCCGCTCGCGCTGGCGTCAGAGAGCCGGACGGACTGCTCAGCGCGGCCCTCCCAGCGCGACCAAAGTTCGCAGCCCGGGGCCCACCGCCTCTTCCGGACCCCTCTCCGACCACGCCACGCCCCCGCGCTCAGGCGCCACCGCTTCCGGCCTCGCGCCGCGCCCCGCCCCCGGAATCAAGCGCCGCCGCTTCGTGCTGCCCCCTCCCGGAGCGGCCGGCAGGACGCGCGTGACACAGGTGGAAACAGACGCACAAAAGCCCCTCCCCTAGGGCCGTGCCTCTGCAGGCCTGCTCGCCCACCTCCTGAGGTTCCTTCGTACAGCCGGCCCCTGGGTGGGTTTCGAGGGATGATTGTATTTAAACTGCATGTACTTGAAACGGTTTTCACCTGAAAGCGAATTGATTTTAGATTTACCAAAATGCTGCAAAAATTTGGCAGTGAGTTCTCAGCTTCCCCTGTTACCATCTCGTAATCATAGTTTAGTTCAATTTTAAAACCAGGAAATTACCATTACTGTTTTTTCACTAATGTCCTCTTCTGGCCCAGGATGACATTTTTCATTTAGTTGTCTACTCAGTCTTTTTTTTTTCCTTTTAAACCCTTGTACTTTAAAGAGTACTAGTCTGTTATTTTGTAGAATGTCCCTTAATTTAGGTTTATCCGATTGTTTCGCAAGATCAGCGTTTGACATTTTTGGCACAAAGACCACGGAAGTGATACGGCCTTGGTAATACGTACTGGTGAAAGGTCTTTGACCTTGACTACTTGGTTTCTCCATTGTAAGTTACTATTTGCCTCTTTATAGATAACAGATATCTTGTGGAGAGTTAATTTTATATTTACTAAGTGGAATTTTGTAAGAAAAAGCTGCCTGCTCTCCCTCATTTATTCACTTAATTCAATTATGTTTTTAATGTTAGTATGGACTCATGTCTAGGTAGGTTTTCATAGGCTAAAACCCAATAATATCATGTATTTCATTGCTACAGTTTTTTTCAAATTTGCCCGTTGGGATTTGACTTGCGTTTGGTTGTAAGTTGCAGAGGGAAAATTTTCCCCAAGTATGAAGCCCAACGGTGCTGTCAGGATCGGGAGGGAACTGAAAGTCCATTCAAGTCAACAAGCATCGGTGGAGAGACTGCGAAGTCCAAGGCCTTGGGATAATTGTGGAGTGGGGAGAGTAACAGAAGGCAAGAACCTACTCTCGAGCATCTCTTGGCCGTGGGGACAGACCCATAGATGGTTGGGTCTGGTAGAGGGCAGATGGAACTGTATGTTTTGGTGTGTGCAGCAGATACGGGAAAGGAGAAGGCAGATACTAGCTGCTATGGTGGAGATGTGTTAAGGCAGACAAGGTTCCTGTTTTCATGGAGCTGACTTTCTAGCAGAGGAAGCAAACAATAAGCAAGGAAAATCATATTGGATAGTGATTATGTCCTTTCGATGGTCAGAGAAGGCCTTGCTGATGAGATCACCTTTGAACTGAGCACCACACTATAAGAAGGCAGCAATGCAAAGATCAGGGGGTAGGTGCTGAGGGGGCACTATTCCAGGCAGAAGCAATAATTGCAAAGACTTTGTGGCTGGAATGAATTTAGGATGTTTGAGGAACCTGGTCCTGGAATTTACTGAGTGAGGGGCCCAGTGGTACAAATAAGATAAGAGAAGTGGTCCGAGTTGGGTTATAGAGGGCTATGTAAGGGGTAAGAGTCAGACTAAGGAATCTGGTAGGGAGCTGGGGTCTTTCTCGAAGCCTGCTGCAAGCCATTGGTGGTTTCAAGTCACAGAATAACTTTTCTGGCTTATGTTTCCAAAAGATCACTTTGGCTGCTGTGTAGAGAGTGGAATGTAAGGATTTGAAGTCAAAAGCCAAAAAGTCAAAACTGGATAGCTACATGTAAGAGAATGAAACTGGACTACTGTCTAGCCCCATACACAAAGGTAAACTCAAGGTGGATCAAAGACTTGAATGTAACTCATGAAACCATAAAACTCTTAGAAAAAAACATAGGCAAAAATCTCCTGGACATAAACATGAGCAACTTCTTCATGAACATATCTCCCCGGGCAAGGGAAACAAAAGCAAAAATGAACAAGTGGGACTATATCAAGCTGAAAACCTTCTGTACAGCAAAGGACACCATCAGTAGGACAAAAAGACATCCTACAGTATGGGAGAATATATTCACAAAAAAACGTATCTGATAAAGGGTTGACATCCAAAATATATAAAGAACTCATGCACCTTAACAAACAGAAAGCAAATAATCCAATTAAGAAATGGGCAGAGGACATGAATAGACACTTCTCCAAAGAAGAAATTCAGATGGCCAACAGGCACATGAAAAGATGCTCCACATCGCTAATCATCAGAGAAATGCAGATTAAAACCACAATGAGATATCACCTCACACCAGTGAGGATGGCCAACATCCAAAACACAAACAACAACAAATGTTGGCGAGGATGTGGAGAAAAGGGAACCCTCCTACACTGCTGGTGGGACTGCAAATTAGTTCAACCATTGTGGAAAGCAGTATGGAGGTTCCTTCAAAAAACTCAAAATAGAAATACCATTTGACCCAGGAATTCCACTCCTAGGAATTTACCCTAAGAATGCAGCAGCCCAGTTTGAAAAGGACAGATGCACCCCTATGTTTATTGCAGCACTATTTACAATAGCCAAGAAATGGAAGCAACCTAAGTGTCCATCAGTAGATGAATGGATAAAGAAGATGTGGTACATATACACAATGGAATATTATTCAGCCATAAGAAGAAAACAAATCCTACCATTTGCAACAACATGGATGGAGCTAGAGGGTATTATGCTCAGTGAAATAAGCCAAGCCGAAAAAGACAAGTATCAAATGATTTCACTCATATGTGGAGTATAAGAACAAAGAAAAAATACTGAAGGAACAAAACAGCAGCAGACTCACAGAACCCAAGAACGGACTAATAGTTACCAAAGGGAAAGGGACTGGGGAAAATGGGCGGGAAGGGAGGGATAAGAGGGAAAAAGGGGCATTACGATTAGCAGATGTAATGTTGGGGGGGCACGGGGAGGGCAGTACAACTCAGAGAAGACAAGTAGTGATTTTATAGCATCTCACTATGCTGATGGACAGTGACTGTAATGGGGTTGGTGGGGGGGACCTGATGAAGGGGTAGTTTAATAATCGTAATATTGCACATGTAATTGTAAATTAATGATAATAAAATAAATTATAGTAAAAAAAAAAGCCAAAAAGTCAACTACGAAATGGTTGCAGTTGTCCAAGCAAGAGCTGATGGTGACTTGGACCAGAAGTATTAGATTCAAGCTATGTTCGAATATAGCTTCAACAGAATATGCTGATATTGATAATGAAGAACATGCTAATTGAAGCAGGGGTCCCACACCGTGAGGGCTTAGAGAGCAGTCAAGCTGATAGCTCAAGATGCTGGATAAAATGTGCAAGCTGTAGATCAAGCTCTGGATGTGTACTGTGGACCCTACCCTGTGATAGACTCTGGTGTGGGGAGCAGGGAGTGATACAGAGATAAAATGTCCATGGCCCAGGTCTATTAGAGCTTATCTTTTCATCAAGGCCTCTGCAAGGGCTAGGGGGAAGGGGCCCTATTTTCGGGGGCTCCCAGTATTTTAACAAAGAACTTTAAAACTATCTCATAAACTCTTATATTTAATGCTTCTTTACATATACCCCCATAGCCCCCCCACAATAACAATAAACAATGTAAGTGTTCTATTCACATAATAATAACTGGATTTATTTTTTCAATTACATATTTATACTGCACTACAGAAAGTATGCTGTGGAAGTGGGTCCGCACTTACATTGCTTGCTTGATAAACACCTTCTTTCAGTCCTGTCAGTATATTTCTGTGATGGGATGTGTCAGACCATTTGAGAAAGCATCAAGAATCTAAATGTGAGTTCTTCAGTGGCTCTGTGGCTCTCCTGGTTCCGTCTTTAACAGGCTATGCATCTACTTAATTCATTTAACCATCAAATATTTATTAAGCATCTACATGTGCTGGGCAGTATTCTAGATTCACAGATATATCTGTGAATAAGACAAGGCCCCTTCTTTTATTTATATTTATTTATTTTTTATTAACATTATTGATGTACACTCTCATGAATATTTCACATGAAAACAATGTGGTTTCTACATTCACTCTTATTATCAAGTCCACGCCCATACCCCATTGCAGTCACTGTCCATCAGTGTAGTAAGATGCCACAGATTGACTATTTGCCTTCTCTGTGATACACTGTTTTCCCCGTGACCCACTAGACCATGGGTACTAAATATAATACCCTTCAATCCCCTTTTCCCGCCCTGCCCACATGCCCTCCCACACCATTCCCCTTTGATAACTACTAGTCCCTTCTTGGAGTCTGTGAGTCTGATGCTGTTTTGTTCTTTCAGTTTTGCTTCATTTTTATACCCCACAAATGAGGGAAATCATTTGACACTTGTCTTTCTCCCGCCTGGCTTATTTCAATGAGCATAATATCCTCCAGCTCCATCCATGTTGTTACAAATGGTAGGATTTGTTTCTTTCTTATGGCTGAATAGTATTCCATTGTGTATATGTACCACCTCTTCTTTACCCATTCATCTACTGATGGACACTTAGGTTGCTTCCATATCTTGGCTATTGTAAATAGTGCTGTGATAAACATAGGGGTGCACATGTCTTTTTGAATCTGAGAACTTGCATTCTTTGGGTAAATTCCTGGGAGTGGGATTCCCAAGTCATAGTATTTCTATTTTTAGTTTTTTGGGTAAACTCCATATTGCTTTCCACAATGGTTGAAGTAGCTTACATTCCCACCAGCAGTGCAGGAGGGTTCCCCTTTTTCTGCATCCTTGCCAGCATTTGTTGTTCTTAGTCTTTTCGATGTTGGCCATCCTAACTGGTGTGAGGTGATATCTCATTGTGGTTTTAATTTGCATTTCCCTGATGATTAGTGATGTGGAGCATCTTTTCATGTGTCCGTTGGCCATTTGAATTTCTTCTTTGGAGAACTGTCTCTTCATATCCTCCACCCATTTTTTAATTGGGTTATTTGCTTTTTGGATGTTGAGGCATGTGAGTTCTTTATATATTTTGGATGTTAACCCCTTGTTGGATATGTCGTTTACAAATATATTCTCCCATACCGTGGGATGACTTTTTGTTCTCCTTTGCGATACAGAAACTTTTTAGATTGATGTAGTCCCATGTGTTCATTTTTGCTTTTGTTTCCCTCACTTGAGGAGTTGAGTTCAGGAAGAAGTTGCTCATGTTGATATTCAGGAGGTTTTGCCTATGTTGTCTTCTAAGAGTTTTCTGGTTTCATGACTTACACTCAGGTCTTTCATCCATTTTGAGTTTACTTTTGTGTATGGGGTTAGACAATAATACAGTTTCATTCTCTTTCTTACATGTAGCTGTCCAGTTTTGCCAACACCAGATATTGAAGATGCTGTAATTTCCCATTTGTATGTCCATGGCTCCTTTATTGTATATTAATTGGCCATATATAGTTAGGTTTATATCTGGACTTTCTAGTCTGTTCCATTGATCTATGGGTCTGTTCTTGTGTCATTACCAAATTGTCTTGAGTACTGTGGCTTTGTAGTAGAACTTGAAGTCAGGAAGCGTAATCTGCCCAGCTTTATTCTTCCTTCTCAGGTTTGCTTTGGCTACTTGGGGTCTTTTGTGGTTCCATATGAATTTTAGAACGATTTGCTCTAGTTCATTGAAAAATGCTGTTGGTATTTTAATAGGAATTGTATTGAATCTGTAGATTGCTTTAAGCAGGATGGCCATTTTAACAATATTCGTTCTTCCTATGCATGAGCACAGGGTGTGTTGCCATTTATTGGTATCTTCTTTAATTTCTCTCATGAGTGTCTTGTAGTTTTCAAAGTGTCAGTCTTTCACTTCCTTGGTTAGATTTATTCCTAGGTATTTTATTCTTTTTGATGCAGTTGTGAATGGAATTGTTTTTCTGATTTCTCTTTCTGCTATTTCATCATTAGTGTGTTAGGAATGCAACAGATTTTTGTGTATTAATTTTGTATCCACAACTTTGCTGAATACAGATATTAGATGTAGTAGTTTTGGATTGGATTCTTTAGGGTTTTTAATATATGATATCATGTCTTCTGCAAACAGTGACAGTTTGACTTCTTCCTTACCAATCTGGATGCCCTTTTTTCCTTTGTGTTGTCTAATTGCTGTGGCTAGGACCTCCAGAATTATGTTGAATAAAAGTGGAGTGGGCATCCTTGTCTTGTTCCCAATCTTAAAGGAAAGGCTTTCAGCTTCTCGCTGTTAAGTATAATGTTGGCTGTGGGTTTGTCATATATGGCCTTTATTGTGTTGAGGTACTTGCCCTCTATACCCATTTTGTTGAGAGTTTTTATCATGAATGAATGTTAAATTTTGTCAAATGCTTTTTCAGCATCTATGGAGATGATCATGTGGTTTTTGTCCTTCTTTTTGTTGATGTGGTGGATGATGCTGATGGACTTTTGAATGTTGTACGATCCTTGCATCCCTAGAATAAATCCTACTTGATCATGGTGGATGATGTTTTTGATATATTTTTGAATTCTGTTTGCAAATATTTTGTTGAGTATTTTTGCATCTATTTTCATCAGGGATATTGGTCTGTAATTTTCTTTTTTTGTGGTGTCTTTGCCTGGTTTGGTATTAGAGTGATGCTGGCCTCATAGAAAGGTTTGAAGTACTCCCTTTCCTTCCACTCTTTGGAGAACTTTAAAGAGGATGGGTATTAGGTCTTGACTAAATGTTTGATAAAATTCAGCAGTGAATCCACTCTGATCCACGGATTTTGCTCTTAGTAATTTTTGATTACCAATTCAATTTCGTTGCTGGTAATTGGTCTGTTTAGATTTTCTGTTTCTTCCTGGGTCAGCCTTGGAAGGTTATATTTTCTTGAAAGTTGTCCATTTTTTTTGGTTATCCAGTTTGTTAGCATATAATTTTTCATTGTATTCTCTCATAATTCTTTGTATTTCTGTGATGTCTGTAGTGATTTTTCCTTTCTCATTTCTGATTCTGTTTATGTGTGTAGATTCTCTTTTTTTCTTGATAAGTCTGGCTAGGAGTTTATCTGTTTTGTTTATTTTCTCGAAGAACCAGCTCCTGCTTTCATTGATTCTTTCTATTGTTTTAATCTTCTCTGATCTTTATTATGTCCCTCCTTCTCCTGAGTTTGGGCCTCATTTGTTTTTCTTTTCGTAGTTTAGTTAATTGTGAGTTTATACTGTTCATATGGGATTGTTCTTCTTTCCTGAGTAAGCCTGCATTGCAATATACTTCCCTCATAGCACGGCCTTCGCTGCGTCCTACAGACTTTGTGGTGTTGAATTATTGTTGTCATTTGTCTCCATATATTGCTTGATCTCTGTTTTTATTTGGTCATTGATCCATTGGTTTTTTAGGAGCATGTTATTAAGCCTCCATGTGTTTGTGGGCTTTTTCCTTTGCGTAATTTATTTCTAGTTTCATACCTTTGTGGTCTGAGAAGCTGGTTGGTACAATTTCAATCTTTTTGAATTTACCGAGGCTCTTTTTGTGGCCTAGTAAATGATCTATTCTTGAAAATGTTCCATATATACTTGAGAAGAAAGTGTATTCTGCTGCTTTTGGGTGGAGAATTCTGTAGATGTCTTTTAGGTCCATCTGTTCTAATGTGTTGTTCAACGTCTCTGTCTCCTTACTTATTTTCTGTCTTGTTGATCTGTCCTTTGGAGTAAGAAGTGTGTTGAAGTCTCCTAAAATGAATGCATTGCCTTCTATTTCCCCCTTTATTTCTGTTAATATTTGTTTCACATATGTAGGTGTTCCTGCATTGGGTGCATAGATATTTATAATGGTTATATCCTCTTGTCGGACTGACCCGTTTATCATTATGTAATGTCCTTCTTTGTCTCTTGTGACTTTCTTTGTTTTGAAGTCTATTTTGTCTGATACAAGTACTGGAACACCTGCTTTTTTCTCCCTATTTGCATGAAATATCTTTTTCCATCCCTTTACTTTCAGTCTGTTTATGTCTTTGGGTTTCAAGTGAGTCTCTTGTAGGCAGCATATAGATGGGTCTTGCATTTTTATCCAATGTATAACTTTGTATCTTTTGACTGATGCATTCAGACCATTTAAATTTAGGGTGATTATTGATGGATATGTACTTATTGCCATTGCAGGTTTTAGATTCGTGGTTACCAAAGGTTCAGGTTACCTTCCTTCCTTACTATCTAAGAGTCTAACTTAACTCATTAGTATGCTAGTACAACACAGTCTAAAGCTTCTTTTTTTCTCCTCCTTTTTATTCCTCCTCCATTCTTTATATATTAAGTATCATATTCTGTTCTCTTCATCTATCCCTTGACTGACTTTGGGGTTAGTTGATTTAATTTTGCATTTGCTTATTAATTAACTGTTCTACTTTCTTTACTGTGGTTTTATTACCTCTGGTGGCAGCTATTAAATCGTAGGAACACTTCCATCTATAGCAGTCCCTCCAAGATACACTGTAGAGACAGTTTGTGGGAGGTAAATTCTCTCAGCTTTTGCTTACCTGGAAATTGTTTAATCCCTCCTTCAAATTCAAAATAATATTGCTGGATAAAGTATTCTTGGTTTGAGGCCCTTCTGCTTCATTGCATTAAATACATCATGCCACTCCCTTCTGGCCTGTAAGATTTCTGCTGAGAAGTCTGATGATAGCCTGATGGGCTTTCCTTTGTATATGATCTTATTTCTCTCTCTGGCTGCTTTTAATAGTCTGTCCTTATCCTTGATTTCTGTCATTTTAATTATTGTATGTTTTGGTGTTGTCGTCTTTGGGTCCCTTGTGTTGGGAGATCTGTGTGCACCTCCATGGCCTGAGAGACTATCTCCTTCCTCAGATTGGGAAAGTTTTCAGTAATTACCTCCTCAAAGACACTTTCTATCCCTTTCTCTCTCTCTTCTTCTTCTGGTACCCCATAATACGAATATTGTTCCGTTTGGATTGGTCATACAGTTCTCTCAATATTCTTTCATTCTTAGAGATCCTTTTTTCTCTCTGTGCCTCAGCTTCTTTGTATTCCTCTTCCCTAATTTCTATTTCATTTATGGTCTTCTCCACCGTGTCTAATCTGCTTTTAAAACCCTCCATTGTGTGTTTCATTTCTGATACTGTGTTCCGTAATGATTGGATCTCTGACTGGAATTCATTCCTGAGTTCTTGTATATTTTTCTGTACCTCCATGAGCATGTTTATGATTTTTATTTTGAAGTCTCTTTCAGGAAGAGTCATGAGATCAGTTTCACTTGACTCTTTGTCAGGCATATGTTTGATTTTGCTTTGAACCAGGTTCCTTTGACGTTTCATATTTGTATGTGGCACACTCTGGTGCCCAGAAGCTCTACTCTCTGGAGTTGCTCAGCCCCTGGAGCAATGTCGGGGGTCACTGGGGAGCAGTGTTCATGCCTGGGGGGAGGAAAGATCTGTTTCCTGCTTCCTGGCTGCTATGCCTGTCTCCACTGCCAGAACCAGTGGCTGAACACACAGGTATAAGCCTCTATGCTTTGCGTTTGTAGCTGCTGTAGGCGGTGCTTCCCTCTGGCTTGCCTGATGCCAGGGCAGGGTTTGCTGGTTTGCTAGCCAGGTGCAGGCTGGCTGCGAGGAAGGCACAGCAGGTTGTGTATACAGGACCCCTTCTTTTAAAGAGCTTGTTGCATTCTAGTGAGGGAGGCTGAAAATAAAAAAGCCAATAAATAAATGGCAATTCCAGAAAGTAATAAGTAAATAAAATCTAATAGGAAAAATTTGTACAAGGTGAAAGGGGAGGAGTACAACATTATGTAGGGAGGTCTGGGAAGGTTACTCTGAATTGGTGGCATTTGAGCTGAGACCTGAATGGCAGGAATGGACCAGTCTGCAAGGAGCTGGAGAAGAATGTTCTTGGCAGAGATTAGGACTAGTGCAAAGATCGAGGTGGGAGGAGTTTCCTAGCTTCTGGAACAGAGGAGACCAGGCACTGGGATATAGAGATTCAGCAGTCAGGGATTCAGATGGCTAGCAACAGCGCCCAGAATTATTTGAGCTAGCAGAAGTAAATACCCTAAGAACAGGGAAAGTTAACTAGCCCAGGGAAAGAGCAGCCTGGAAGGGAGATGGACAGGAGGATTCAGGCCTAATCATCTGAACTTCTTCAGGGTCTGGCTTTCAGGTGCCTCTGCCTCTTTGCTCTGGAGACCTTCTTTACCCTCTGGAGCACCTTCTAGTCTTGGACACTAGGCCCTGCTGGTAAGTGGTAAAGACAATGAGGAAATAAATCAGCTCCTCCAGAAAGCCCTTGCCACAGGTTACCTTGGATCCTTTCCTCTTTCCAGACTGTTTTGCCATACGCAAATGACCTATGTCTAAATCAAGCTTATAATCATGACTTTTCGTCCCTTGGGGATGGGGAGCACAGGGCTGGAAGCACCTGTTTCACCTCTGTTCTATTCCCAACCATGTCCTAGTCCCTATCTTGACTGCAGTGATGGTCTTACCACTAATTGAAGTGAATAAACTTCCACTCTGACTTCTTCCTGAGAGGAAGTTGGGAAGCCAGGGAACTTCTCAAGTACTGCCAAAGGCAATTCTGAACAATTCCCCTGGCCAGTCACAGAAGCGGAGGTGGGCTTTATAGAATTGGAAGGTGGCACAAACTAATATGTGGCTGAGCTCCAGTTACACTGAGATAAGCAGTTCATGTCCTGCAAACATGTCCATTACACATGTCTGCATTTCCTTAATTTTCATTTGGATTACTTTTCCCTGTCAGTAGTTTCCTGGACAAGTGCTGTATAGAAAAGCATTGCAACTTTGAAACCCTTATTGCATTAATTTGCAGGTGTGTATAAATAAACCAGGTTAGTACATCATAGTATAGATGAAAGGTGAGAGAAAATCTAATTTCTTTATTTGGTCTCTAAAGATCTGGTCTTCCTCATGAGCCCCTTCTTGCTGGATAATGAGGAGAAAATAAATGTTTAGGATTATCATTTTAAGATCTTGTTTAATCCAGTCGTTTAAATAGTCCTTTGAGTAATGCTCAGTAAAGTCTCAGTCTCAGAGTTGTTGCCTGGCAGAGGAAGAGTCAGGGTCTTTGCTTCTCTGCTTTTCCAAGGGATGTCTTCTGTCCACCTGGTCACTGCCTGCCCCCACCATCGGAGGATCTGCTGTAGGTCTTCAAATCAGGGTTTTTGGTTTGCTCATGGCCTGGTGATGTTCCTAGGGTTGCTGTCACCGTACTCCCCTGCAGACCTCCCCGTGACTCTCATTTATTTGCAGGCTTGGCAGTCCACTCAGCTTGCTGTGGCATGCCCCTTCCCCAGACTTTCAGCTACTTCTTGTTCTCATCAACACCACAGGGTAGTCAGGGAAGTCTACCCCTCAGCAAAGCCAGTACTGGCCCGTAGAGCACTTAGGAGTATTTCAGTAAAAGATGTCCCTGGTTGGAGGAAGACTTAGAAAAAGGTGCCACTTTTTCCAGACGGATGCAACAGTGGTGTGCTGGAGCCTGTTCATACTAGTTCATGAGAACCAACTGTCAGATCTTCAGGAATTTTGAAAGCCCAGTTGCCAAACACAAACATTATTAAAATTAAGTTATATAACCTTACAATTAAATATATCAAAGACAAAGGCAATAGCCATAAAGTATCACTTCCCGATCATTTTACTATTATGTATACTTTTGAGGTTAATTATAAGTATTATCTGTATGGGGGAATACTGTGCAATGATACTTTATCCTGCCTCTCTTCCCAACATGGTATTTATTCATGGCCATGTTGGTAGCTTGAAATCAGCCACAGTAGGAATATTAGCACCACAAAAACTGGCAAAAGTTACAAATCAGGGTTGTTTCATTATTTTGTTGATTGTCTAGGCTTAAGAAATAAATGTAGGAAATGCTAATAATGCAGGTTTGATCTACAAGTGTGTTGTGCCTGTTGCCGTTACACTGTGAAAATCACAAAAGATGGGAAATATCCTGTCAATATCTGAAAACTGTTCAGCAGAGTTACTCTGGTCATTGGTGGCAAATGAGTGAAGATGCAACCAAAATACATCTTTGATGTTTCACTTTCCTCTTTTTCTTTAAAATAAGGGAAAATATTCTTTAAAATAAAGCAACATTCATGTTGGAACTACACTTATTCACTAACTGGAACCATAGGTTAATTTACAGATACATTTATCAGCATATCACTGACGTAGCTCCTGTCAGGGTGCATGACTTGCAGTCTAGAATTTGCCACCGCTACTGCCTTTCCCCACCACTCTCAACTGGGAACCTTTGTGTAGTGAATAAACTGTACAGCAGTACACCTTGGTCCTACCCCAGGGAATCTTTCTGTTGAAAGATTATGCCAATTTTATTTTAATTTGTCTAAGTCCTAGGCTTGTTCATGCCAGCCAGAAAACTTGCCTCTTCTGAGAGTTTTTCTTACCTAACATACCACACTCTCCTCTTTTCCATCAGCCCTGAAAGGTTCACTTTTGTAATTACATGGCATGTATCCCTCATGGCCTGATTCCCTGCCTGGGGAGTCTATCTTGTAAGCTTTATAGCAGAATTCCAGAAACTGAGTCTACCATATTTGGTTGTGATTTGCTAAAAGTGAGTGGGATGGGAAGATGGGATAAAGGAATTTAGAGAATCTTCTCCCAGGACAATGGGCCAGCCTGCAAGTCTATTTACTTGAAGCACATGCCAATATTTGAATGTCAAATGCATATCAGAACACCAGGAGCAACTACATCATTTGTAGAGCCCAGGTCAAAAAGAAAATGTGTGGCTCTTTGTTCAAAATGATTACATATTTTGAGATGGTAATAGCTAAGCCTTAAACCAAGCCTGGGGCCCTTCTGAACAGGAGACCCTGTGAGGTATTGGTCACACCTGATGAAGTCTGCCCTACTGCATGCAGTATCTCTCTTGCCATTCCTTCAGAATATCCCTAATTACCATCCCCACTCTGCCCCAGGCATGTTCTGGATGTTCTGGATGTGAATCACATACTCAGAAGAACAAAAGAAAAAGCATATATTAATGTTTTTTAATTCCTTGGTTATTTATGTTTCCTAAATTATTCCTAAATTGCCCAGATCCACTTCTCTGAGTCTGCAACATCCAAGAGTCAGCAACTGGCAAAATCATGTTTCTTTCATTCATTTGTCCATCCATTCCTCATTTATTTATTGAGCACTTGCTATCTTCACTAACAGTGAGCAAACATACACATCCCTTGTCTCATGAGGATCTCTGTTTAGTGCAGAAATGAACTCTATAAACAAATAATGACTCACATAAATGTACAATTAGAAACTGGGATAAAAGAAGAAGCATGATTTCATTTGCAAACCTTAGATATACCACAGGAGGTTGACCTGACCCAAGGTTGTAGAGTTGGGAGCGGGTGGTTAGAGAAGGGTTCCCTAAGTGATCTGGTCTGAAGCCTGAGTAGGTGTTTAAAAAGGGAGCCTAGCCCTCTCCAGGCGAGGGAAGAGCAGGCACCATGAAAATGGCCCAAGCCTCTGCATGGCCCTGCACGCTCTCTGTGGGGTGATGGCCCTCTTTCCTGGCTGCTCAGGGCTGGATCTGAGCTGTTCCTTTCTGCTGCCTTTTCAGATTCTCTGATTCGGGGAAACAAAGAATTTGCAGGACACCTGAAAATGACCAGGAAGAAGGTGTACTGGGTCCCCAGCTCTTCTGGTGGCCTCATGAATCTTGGCTTGGATGTAGGCAATGATGTGATTTCAGGACTTAGCTATGTAAGTAGACCTCCTTTGCATCAAAATACCAGGAAACTGGGTTGACAGTGTATTCTCAATAGTCATAAATTAGGTAAAAGAATTTTGTCCTTTGGTTTTTTTTTTTAATGACCCTCAGGCTTCCACAACTGGATGAATCATAATCCTTGTTCATGACACACCTTCATGGTCCATCCGTCTGTCTATCACCTATTTGTCTATGTATTCACTTATAATAATACAATATGCACCTGAAAACCCACCACCAATTCGCCATCTCTGACCTGGATAATCTTATCCGGCTGTTGGTCTTCCTCCATCTCATTCCCTAACTCTCCCTACCTGAAGTGACCACTATCCTGAATTTTATCCCACTGATCCCTTGCTAAGCTTTTGAGATAGTATTATTAATTCTATCTGAAGTCCTAGAAATGATGTATCTGTCTTATTTTAGTTGTTTCCCCCTTAATCAAAAGAGTAACATGCAATGTTTTTGGATTTGCTTTTTTCATGTATTGATTTCTTTTCAGTAGGTTTACCCTCAGAGGGTGACATGTTCTCACACTCTGTGGGTGGTTAACGACAGCACCCTTTCTTCTTGTCTACTGTGTTTATGGACAGGTGGAAACCCAGTGACCTGCTCAGAGCCCCTCAGCAAATGCAGGGCAGAGCCGGGCTGGGACCTGGCCTTCCTGATTCTTAGCCCAGTGATCATTCCCTGTCTGGCAGCCTTTCTTTTATTTTTTTGTTTTTATTGAGATATAATTAACATATAACCCTATATTAGTTTCAAGTGTACAACATAATGATCTGATGTTGGTATTTATGGTGAAAGATCACCACAGTAAGTCTAGTTAACATCCATCACCACACATAGTTATAACTTTTTTTCATGTGGTGAGAAATTTTAAGATCTACTCTCTTGGCGGATCTCAGATACACAATACAGTATTATTACCTACAGGCACCATGCTGTGCATCACACCACCATGACTCATTTATTTATAACTAGAAGTTTGTACCTTTTGTCCCCCTTCACCCATTTTGCCCACCCCTCAACCCCTACCTCTGGCAACCACCAATCTGTTCTCTGTATCCATAAGATCCTTAAACTTCTTTTTTGTTTTTTGGGGGGATTCCACATACATGTGAGATCACACAGTATTTGTCTTTCTATGTCTGACTCTGGCAGCCTTTCTGTAGGAAGCTGGATATGGAAAGATCAATCTTCCCTGGGTGGCTGGTCCAGTACTGCCTTAGGGCAATATTTAGGATGTCTAAAACTGATACTCTTTTGTTTTTATTTCCCAAGAAAACCTATACTCTTGAAGATGACTTCCAGCAGGTGAGGAAGCCTGAGGAGCTAGGGAAGGCAGAAGTCCTCCCTTGCGGGAAGTATAGTGCTGCCCGGGGAACCATGATTCCTTTCCGTCCCAAGCCAAAGTGAGTCCTGATGGGGATGTGAGGGGCAGTACCCATTAGGGCAATGGTCCTCAGACCCTTACACCTAGGCACTTCCCAAAGACACCTCCCATGTCCCAACACAGTCATGTCACCCACCACAGCCAAATACCTCTAGAGCATCCTCTAAGGAACAGCAGGGAGGCAGATTGGCTCTTTCATTTGCTCAACAAGGATTCATTGAGCACCTCCATATGCCAGGCACTGTGCTAGACCGAGGGGGAACAGCAGTGAGCAAGACAGATACGATCCTTACCCATCATGGATGGCATGTGGAGGAGAAAGACAGCAAGCAAGTAAATTCACAAATAAATATGCAACTACCAGCTGTTTGAGGACAGTAATATGAAGTGTGAGGGTGCTGAGGAACAGTGGAAAAGTTACAGCTTCTTAGGTTCTGGGTGGTACTTCAGCTGAGACCTACAGGATGAACAAGATCTTACTAGGCAAGAGTACGGGCAGGATGATCTGGGCAGAGGCCACAGGATGTGCAACGGTCTGACCTTCAAGTGGAAGGAACACAACACAATGTGTTCAGAACAGTGTGACTGGAGAGTCATGAGTGTTAATGGGCAGGACATGAGATGAAGCTGCAGAGAGAGGGAGGCAGACACTGAAGCACCATGCATGTCTCCACAGGCCACATTAACTATGTTGGTCTTCATTTTAAGAGAAACGGAGCCATTGAAAGAGGTAAAGATGCCCTATGTCGTTACCCTTAAACTTGAGAGTTAAGGAAATTCAGTGTATCCTTCAATGCAGTAAACCATAGTTTAAATTAACCATCTCCAAAGGTCTTTCTAACATATGTAAACTTGTTTTCAGGGGCCTCCAAGAACCATGCATCCATTCATTAATTCATCATGTATCCACAGGACCTTAACACTCTCAGGTCTGATTCCTTAGCATTTCATCACCAGGAATCCACTTTGTATTTACAATTCCTTCTTCTCTCCAACATCTTTGCTAAGATTTTATTTATCAACAAACTGCATTTGTTTTCTTATTTTTTAAAAATCTGAGCTCCTTTCCATGCTAGCTATGCTGTTCCACTGCCTTGATCTTATCTCCACCAAGAACAAAGAACCTTGGTGCTTTGCCTGGGCAGCCTCATCTTAGGGATGCAGACTGTGTCTGTCAGGTGGCATACTGCCACTGTCTCATAGATTCTTGCACTGTTGCTGTGATCTCAGATGGCCCCACGCATCTGGTATAATCTCTCTCCCTCCCTTTATCCTTTCCTTCCAACAACTCCAGCCAGCCTTATCCAGAAAACATAGCCACAGCTGGTGGTAGGCTGTGAGGATACTAAAGGCTGGAGGATGGCGAGAAAGTCCCATCGCTGAAAGAAAACAAAAACATCCCATGAGTTTGGCATTTTTGTCTTTATTTTCACCCCAAATCTTTATTTTTTAATTGAATTTTCTTCCGGTTGAAACACATAGTATTAAACGCAATTTTGGGAAAAAAAGTAGAAATTATACAGAATCCCAACATCTTAATCCAATCATTATTTCTCTATTTGTGAATCAATCCTAGACATATGGCCTTATCATTACAATTTACCTTCTATTTCATTTTTATTGTTTTTGTGAAAGTTGTGTGGACAAAACAGAAAAATTAAAATGAGAATCTCTTTTCCTTGTTCCTTTGGCAATTCCAATCCCTTCTTCAAAGTTAACTACTACTAATAATTTGATATAAATGTCTAAATATATATATATGTATACACATACAAACATACACACATTTATATCAAATTGTTAACAGTGGTTGACGTTTTATATACTGTTTTCTGCTTTCCCTCATTTCTTACTTTTTCACTGTGAGTAAAAATATGCTAAATTTCTTGATCTGCAAGTGGCCTTTTTTTCTTGCTTAATGTGCTTAGAGCCTCTGTCCATGTCTACATATAGATCAACTCTATTTTTGGACACTTCTACATTGTTTTCCACAGTATGGATATACCATACTTATTCTCCTTCTTTTAAAATCATTCCCTATTGATCAGTGTTTTTGTTGTATCTGGTTTTTAACTATCACAAAAAATAGAGTAAAGAAAAAAATACATGTTTTGTACATCCAGATGACCACCCTGTGGTTTTTACATAGTTATAATTCACCCCTTCAAAATCTTACCATTGACTTAATTTTGTATCTCTAGAGCCTATATCATAAGCATGACCACATTGCCTGTGACTTCTCTGCTAGGTGTCCTTCCCCTCAGCCTCTGGATGACGCTGGCCTGTTCTCCTACCTCACACTGTCATGGCTCACCCCACTGATGATCCAGGGCTTCCAGAAGCCCTTAGATGAGAACACCATCCCCCCGCTGTCAGTACATGATGCCTCAGCCCAAAATGGCAAAAGGTAAAGTCATGTTGGGCAAGGCATTGGGTTGGTTGAAGACCATGTCTTTGGTTGGGGCTGGTGACCAAAGATGCTTGGGAGTAGTTGGTAGGGTCTGTGCTCAAGTAACCAAAGAATACTGCTTTCTTCTTGTAGCAAGAGGCTTCCATCTGCTCTGGATGCTCTTAATCTGGGATTCGTGAATTTCCTGGTACATATTTTATATATATGGGCCAGAGATTTTTTTTCTGGAGCAAGAATTCACTTCTTTAGTCAGATTTTTCTAAGGGCCCAACCTCAAAAAAGTGAGAAATTGTTGCTTCTAGTTTCTTCTGCTTTTTCTTCTGGGTCAGGCATTTATCTGTGTCACTAATCATTAATTGGTTGACTTGTTGGGTGATTCAGTTTCCTGTACTCTTACAAAGGAATATGAGGATCAAATGTGTATGGGGGTGGGGAGTGTGTACGTGCCTTGAAATGCTCTGTACTCCTGTTCCTGCCTCTAGCTTCTTCATGAGACACCAGGTAGAGACCAGTATCTTCCAAATGTGTTCGAGGAAATGGTAGTCCCCTAAGAGCTCCCCAAAAGAGCATTCAGTGGTCAGGGGAGTTGGTGAAATCTTGCATATTACAGCCACGTCTCGGAGATTCACAAAGCAAATTAGTGTATTTATGGCACTAAGAAAACAGAAACCAGTTAAACATTGACCCATTGCTTCTCAGATTTTATTCAGTGAACAACAAACAAAAAGTTTCCAGGGAACACCTCTTGGTTAATGCCAGATATTGATCAGACTCTCTCCTTTTACCAGCTATGATGTCAGTTAAGTTACTTACCTTCCCTTTCAGGGCCCTGTGTCTGTATGTATAAAATAGTGGACCAAAAAGTATATCTCATGGTCCTTCATAGTGATGCCGGGGTTCTAGTTCACAGAGCTGAAGAATGAACTTCACCAACAATCAAGGTAGCAGAGCAATGTACAGGCTTTTATTTAGAGATAGAGTGAAAGGACAGAGCTCCTGGCTCATGCCAGGAGGGGACAAGAGAGTCCCGGGGTGGTACATTGTCTAGCGGTTTTTATAGGCAGTTGAGAGACAAAGGGCTAGGGATGTACACCTGTTAAGTGGTTCCAAATATTCTTGAAGAAACAGTAAGTTTCTTATTAGTCTTCCTGGTTATTTACAAGAACTTTACTGCTCTGATTTCCTCCCAGGATAGCAGCTTCCTGGTCTGGGAGCATATCACTTAAGGCTGTCTGCTTTGCTCCAAAGGTGGGCTGAGTCATTGTTTTATTTTTAACTAATTGGATTTCAAGATGGAATCCTTCCTGCCTTTTTTACTATGTTGTTTTGGGCTTGCAGTAGTTTTGGGCTTGTTTGCTACATTGCTCAAGTTGCAACAAATCATTTGTTAAGGGCTGGAGGAAGAAAGGCAGCACTTAGAAAAATAAGCTGGGCTCCCCAGCAGGCCAAAGAAAATCTCGCAATGGTTATCTTGTTTTGTTTTTTCCAGAGGCCCTCACCCTACTCTGTCTAAACCATGGTCACTGTCTCAATAGAACTGTTTTAAGAATCAAAAGTGGTGCTAAATTCAGTTTAAAGCCCCTGGGAAATGCCTGATGCATAATACACCAAGAGTTAAAAGTTAGCTTGTTCTGCCGGGAAGATGGCGGTGTGAGCAGGGTGACAGAAATCTCCTCCCAACACTATATTTATCTACGAAAACACAGAAAGTACATCTATTTCTAAAAAAGAGATGAGAATACACAGGAAAGCGCACAGCATGCAGCTACACCCGAGAGGACTCGGCACCCCAAGAGGCGGATAAGATACGGAGCCGCGACCCGGCGGGACCCGAGCCCTCCCCCACCCCAGCGCACCGGCGGGAGGAGAGGATTCAGAGCCGGGAGGGAGTGGAAGTGGACCCCGTGAAGTAGCCAGCCCCGGGGATCTGCGCGGGGAGCGCTGACCCACATTGCGCAGTGCAGCGGAGATTGGAGAGACAGAGGGGCAGGATCTGAGCAGGGACCGGGCCAGGGTGCTTGCAGCCGGCTCCCGGGAAGGAAAAAAAAAAGAAGTGTGCGCTTCCCTCAGCAGTCTTAAAGAGACAGGAGCCCAGCGGAGGAGCTGGATTGCCCCAGCACACTCAGCCCAGCAGGCTGGGAGTCCTGGGGAGTTTCAGACGCCTTAGCTGGCGACAGAGGAAGCAGTAGCCATACTTAACACTTCTCACTGAGATCAACAGCCTCCTATTCGTTCCCACCCCTGCCAGAGTGATAAAGGGCCATGCGGAGCGGCATAGTCACAGCTGTGGAATAGTGGTGCAATAGCGCCACCTAGAGCATTCCCATAGAATCTACATCCGGTGGGCATTTTTTTTGTTTTTTTTGTTTTGTTTTGTTTTTCATTTTGTTTTTGTTTTTTCTTTTCTTTCTTTTTTCTTTTTTTCTTTCTTTCTTTTTTTCTTTTTTTCTCGTTTTTTTCTTCTCTTTTTAAAGTCTTAAAGAGCCCAGCTGACACACGTGGCACCTATCAGTGACCAAATATATAGCCATGAAAAGACAGAGGAATATGGTTCAGACCAAAATCAACCAGACAACCCCAGAGAGGGAGTCTGAAGGGATGGAAATGCACAGCCTCCCTGAAAAAGAATTCAGAATAAAAGTCATAACCATGCTGATGGACCAACAGAGAAATGTGTAAGAGCTGAGGGAGGAAGTGAGGGAACTGAGGAAAGACAATACAGAAATCAGACAAGCGATCGACGGGCTTAACAGCAGAATGGATGAGATGCAAGAGACTGTTAATGGAATAGAAAACAGAGAACAGGAGTACAGAGCAGCTGAGGCAGAGAGATATAAAAGGATTTCTAGGAATGAAAGAATATTAAGAGAACTGTGTGACCAATCCAAACGGAACAATATTCGCATTATAGGAGTACCAGAGGAAGAAGAGAGAGAAAAAGGGATAGAAAGTGTCTTTGAAGAAATAATTGCTGAAAACTTTCCCTCGCTGGGGAAGGAAGTAGTCTCGCAGTCCACTGAAGCTCATAGATCTCCCAACACAAGGGACCCAAGGAAGACAACATCAAGACACATAATAATTAAGATGGCAAAGATCAAAGATAAAGACAGGGTATTAAAGGCAGCTAGAGAGAGAAAAAAGATCACCTACAAAGGAAAACCCATCAGACTATCATCAGACTTCTCAACAGAAACCTTACAGGCCAGAAGAGAATGGCATGATATATTTAATGTTATGAAACAGAAGGGCCTCGAACCAAGAATATTGTATCCAACATGATTATCATTTAAATATGGTGGAGGGATTAAACAATTTCCAGATAAACGAAAGTTGAGAGTTTGCCTCTCTTAAACCACAACTACAGGATATCTTAAATGGACTGCTCTAGATGGAAGCACTCCTAAGGCTAAAAACATGTCACCAGAGGAAAAAAAAATCATAGCAAAGAAAGCAGACCATCCAAATACTAACTAACGGTAAAGAATAAAACACTTATTATAGAAAGAATGGAGGAGGAGGAATAAGAAGGGAGAGAAAGAAAGAAACATCAGACTGTGTTAACAATAACTTAACAAGAAAGTTAAGTTAGATTGTTAGATAGTAAAGAAGCAACCCTTGAACCCTTGGTAACCACGAATCTAAAGCCAGCAATGGCAATAAGTACATACCTATCAATAATCACCCTAAATGTAAATGGACTGAATGCACCAATCAAAAGACACAGAGTAACAGAATGGATAAAAAAGCAAGACCCATCTATATGCTGCCTACAAGAAACTCACCTCAAATCCAAAGATATACACAGACTAAAAGTGAAGGGATGGAAAAAGATATTTCATGCAAACAACAAAGAGAAAAAAGCAGGTGTTGCAGTACTTGTATCAGACAAAATAGACTTCAAAACGAAGAAAGTAGCAAAAGATAAAGACGGACATTACATAATGATAAAGGGGTCAGTCCAACAAGAAGATATAACCATTATAAATATATATGCACCCAACACAGGAGTGCCAGCATATGTGAGACAAATACTAACAGAATTAAAGGAGGAAATAGACAGCAATGCATTCATCTTAGGAGACTTCAACACCCCACTCACTCCAGAGGACAGATCAAACAGACAGAAAATAAGTAAAGACACAGAGGCACTGAACAACACACTAGAACAGATGGACCTAACAGACATCTACAGAACTCTACAGCCAAAAGCAACAGGATACACTTTCTTCTCAAGTGCACATGGAACATTTTCCAGAATAGACCACATACTAGGCCACAAAAAGAACCTCAGTAATTTCAAAAATATTGAAATCCTACCAACCAACTTCTCAGATCAGCAAGGTATAAAACTAGAAATAAATTTTCGAAAGAAATCAAAAAGGCTCACAAATACATGGAGACTTAACAACACTCTCCTAATTAATCAATGGGTTAACGAACAAATCAAAACAGAAATCAAAGAATATATGGAGACTAATGACAACAACAACACAAAGCCACAAATTCTGTGGGATGCAGCAAAGGCAGTTCTAAGAGGAAAGTACATTGCAATCCAGGCCTATTTAAAGAAAGAAGAACATTTCCAAATGAATAGTCTAACGACACAATTACTGAAATTGGAAAACGAAGAACAAATGCAGCCTAAAGTCACCAGAAGGAGGGACATAATAAAGATTAGAGAAGAAATAAATAAAATTGAGAAGAATAAAACAATAGAGAAAATCAATAAAACCAAGAGCTGGTTCTTTGAAAAAATAAACAAAATAGATAAACCCCTAGCCAGACTCATTAAGAGGAAAAGAGAATCTACACACATAAACACAATCAGAAATGAGAAAGGAAAAATCACGACGGACCCCACAGAAATACAAAGAATCATAAGAGAATATTATGAGAATCTATATGCCAACAAGCTGGAAAACATAGAAGAAATGGACAACTTCTTAGAAAAATACAACCTTCCAAGACTGACCAAGCAAGAAACAGAAAAACTAAACAAACCAGTCACCAGCGACAAAATCGAATTGGTAATCAAAAAACTACCCAAGAACAAAACCCCTGGACCTGATGGATTCACCACTGAATTCTACCACACATATAGAGAAGAAGGAACAACCATTCTCTTTAAAGTTTTCCAAAAAATAGAAGAGGAGGGAATACTTCCAAACTCATTCCATGAAGCCAGCATCACTCTAACACCAGAACATGGAAAAGACCTCACCAAAAAAGAAAATTACAGACCAATATCCCTGATGAACATAGATGCAAAAATACTCAACAAAATATTAGCAAACCGAATTCAAAAATACATCAAGAGGATCATACACCATGATCAAGTGGGATTCATCCCAGGGATGCAAGGATGGTACAACATTCGAAAATCCATCAACATCATCCACCACTTCAACAAAAAGAAGAACAAAAACGACATGATTATCTCCATAGATGCTGAAAAATCATTTGACAAAATTCAGCATCCATTCCTGATTGAAACTCTCAACAAAATGGGTATAGACGGCAAGTACCTCAACATCATAAAGGCTATATATGACAAACCCACAGCTAACATCATACTTAACAGCGAGACGCTGAAAGCTTTTCATCTAATATTGGGAACAAGACAGGGATGCCCACTCTCTCCACTGTTATTCAACATTGTACTGGAGGTCCTAGCCACAGCAATCAGACAAAACAAAGACATACAAGGCATCCAGATTGGTAAAGAAGAAGTCAAATTGTCACTGTTAGCAGATGACATGATACTGTACATAAAAAACCCTAAAGATTCCATTCCAAAACTACTAGAACTAATATCTGAATTTAGCAAAGTTGCAGGATACAAAATTAACACACAGAAATCTGTTGCTTTCCTATACACTAATGATGAACTAACAGAAAGAGAAATCAGAAAAACAATTCCATTCACAATTGCATCAAAAGAATAAAATACCTAGGAATAAACCTAACGAAGGAAGTGAAAGATCTGTACTCTGAAAACTACAAGACACTCCTAAGAGAAATTAAAGAGGACACTAACAAATGGAAATTCGTCCCATGCTCTTGGCTAGGAAGAATAAATATTGTCAAAATGGCTATACTACCTAAAGCAATCTACAGATCCAATGCATTCCCTATCAAACTACCAACAGCTTTCTTCAATGAACTGGAACAAATAATTCTAAAATTCATATGGAACCACAAAAGAGCCCGAATAGCCAAAGCAATCCTGAGAAAGAGGAATAAAACAGGGGGAATTACACTCCCTGACTTCAAGCTCTACTACAAAGCCACAGTAATCAAGACAATTTGGTATTGGCACAAAAACAGACCCACAGACCAGTGGAACAGAATAGAAAATCCAAACATTAACCCAAACATGTACAGTCAATTAATATTTGATAAAAGTGCCTTGGATATACAATGGGGAGATGACAGCCTCTTTAGCAGCTGGTGTTGGAAAAACTGGACAGCTACATGTAAGAGAATGAAACTGGACTACTCTCTAGCCCCGTACACAAAGGTAAACTCAAGGTGGATCAAAGACTTGAATATAACTCATGAAACCATAAAACTCTTAGAAAAAAACATAGGCAAAAATCTCTTGGACATAAACATGAGCAATTTCTTCATGAACATATTTCCCCGGGCAAGGGAAACAAAAGCAAAAATGAACAAGTGGGACTATATGAAGCTGAAAAGCTTCTGTACAGCAAAGGACACCATCAGTAGAACAAAAAGACATCCTACAGTATGGGAGAATATATTGATAAAAAACGTATCTGATAAAGGATTGACATCCAAAATATATAAAGAACTCATGCACCTTAACAAACAGAAAGCAAATAATCCAATTAAGAAATGGGCAGAGGACATGAATAGACACTTCTCCAAAGAAGAAATTCAGATGGCCAACAGGCACATGAAAAGATGCTCCACATCGCTAATCATCAGAGAAATGCAGATTAAAACCACAATGAGATATCACCTCACACCAGTGAGGATGGCCAACATCCAAAACACAAACAACAACAAATGTTGGCAAGGATGTGGAGAAAAGGGAACCCTCCTACACTGCTGGTGGGACTGCAAATTAGTTCAACCATTGTGGAAAGCAGTATGGAGGTTCCTCAAAAAACTCAAAATAGAAATACCATTTGACCCAGGAATTCCACTCCTAGGAATTTACCCTAAGAATGCAGCAGCCCAATTTGAAAAGGACAGATGCACCCCTATGTTTATTGCAGCACTATTTACAATAGCCAAGAAATGGAAGCAACCTAAGTGTCCATCAGTAGATGAATGGATAAAGAAGATGTGGTACATATACACAATGGAATATTATTCAGTCATAAGAAGAAAACAAATCCTACCCTTTGCAACAACATGGATGGAGCTAGAGGGTATTATGCTCAGTGAAATAAGCCAAGCCGAAAAAGGCAAGTATCAAATGATTTCACTCATGTGGAGTATAAGAACAAAGAAAAAATACTGAAGGAACAAAACAGCAGCAGACTCACAGAACCCAAGAACGGACTAATAGTTACCAACGGGAAAGTGACCGTGGAAAATGGGCGGGAAGGAAGGGATAAGAGGAAAAAAGGGGCATTACGATTAGCAGATGTAATGTTGTAGGTGCACCGGGAGGGCAGTACAACTCAGAGAAGACAAGTAGTGATTCTATAGCATCTCACTACGCTGATGGACAGTGACTGTAATGGGGTTGGTGGGGGGGCCCTGATGAAGGGGTAGTTTAATAATCGTAATATTGCACATGTAATTGTAAATTAATGATAATAAAATAAATTATTTAAAAAAAAGTTAGCTTGTTCTTCTCTGACCATTAACGGTACTAGATCTCCTGATTTACGTCTTTTCACTTCCAGTTCATGGATTCTGCCTTTTTTGCTCTAAATTCATGGAGTCCACCACAGTTCTGCAGTCATTCCACTTTGGGCACTTATTTGAAGAAATAGTTATCCAAGCAGTCACACCTTTAGAGAGGTTTCTTTCTGTATGTTCACTATGTAACGGGCAGAGTTCTGGGGTTCATCTTGCCTAATCTTTCAGAAGAGCTACTTTGGGGATTTGCTGACAATCTGCCAGGCATTATCATCGCCACCACTGTCAGCAGGTCACAGTGATCTGCCACTCTCTTCATTATCACCATCATAATTCTTCACATTTTATTGCTCTGTAACTTTAGAGTATTTTACATTATCACCTTTGATCATCACAACATGGTTATGAAATGAACAGGGCAGATGTTATTTTCCTCACTTTACAGGTGAAGACACTGAGGATTAAGAGAAATAATGAGATTCACTGAATCACATAGCTAGTGATTGGAGGAGGTAAAATTCGAAACCAAGTCTTCTGAATCCAAATCTGGTAATTATAGCCAGAACGATAGAGTTCCCAGGAGAGCTGTGGGCAGGCTCTGGAAGATTTATATTTGTTTAGTCAAAGTAAAACCAACTTCAGAGCTTGTTGTCTCTGTGGATTGGGTTATGTGCGGGGGTAGGGCTGGAATGAGGAGAGGTTGCGCTATAGTTTGACTTGAGTTATATTGCCCACAAGCAATAAAATCCTCAAAACACATGCAGGTGTCATGGGGACATTTTTGCTTTGCTGAGCTAGGGCCCAGATCCCCCAAGTTATCCAGTCCATGCTGATGGGCATGGGATGGCATAGTTATTTTATAAGTCAGGAAGGAAGAAGCAACCTGGAATTTTGATTGTAGGAGAAGGAAAGGACAGAAAAATTCTCATGGTATTTGTTCCCTTCTGGTTCTAGGCTGGGCATGAGTGTCCATGGGTGGAGGAGTAAAGATAAAAGGGCTGGAACTGCTTGCCATGAGAGACTTGATGAGATTCCGGGCAAAGGTTAAGAGCCAGAAGCTGACAGCTGTTTGAGAACATGCACCAGCAGTGCTATTGTTGGGTCCTGGGGACAAAGGGTGGCCCAGAAAGGGAAGCCATTCTGTCCACCATGTTCTTGTTTGGTGAGGCCGGGTAGCTGTAGGGAAAGCCTAGAGTCCCTTGGCATCGTCCTTGAGAGTCTCATCATGGGCAGTGGTGATCGCTTTCCAGCCATTGGGCTGGACATATGGGAGCAGGAGCGGGAAGTGAAAGAACAGGTGCCGGCATGGTGACGGCAGCCGGCAGACTGGACTGTGGCTGCATGGGAGGCATCCAAGACCAGATTAAGACTCTGGAAGCCCTAAGCACCACAGTGACTGTTGTCCAGTCACCTGCTCCTGCCTCAACTATAATGCAAAATAAAGAAGTATAAGAAAATCAGCATTTTAATTTTTGTCATGATAATTTCTTTGATGCAAAAAAGAAATATTTGGGGCATCCTGTTTTGCTGGTGTAGCACAAACATCCTAGACATCATTAGCTTGGAATGTCAAAGACACATTATCAGTTGGGTTGTCCAGCACTGGGGCACCCTTTTGGCAACTTTGAAATAAATAAGGTCACTTTTTGGAGGTCAGAGTTCTAGGTTTCATGGATTTTAATTGGTTTATAAAAATAAAGAGTGACGTTATTCAAAATCCCAGGCTCGTTCCTAAACTAATTTTATTCCGTATTCTAGGGCAATAAAATAGTTGGTGATGGAAAGTTATAGAAAAATTCAAGCTACTAAATATAGAAGGAATGATAGAAATAGAAAAATCACCATTTTGCTAGCCATATTGGAAGTGGATCTAGACAATGGTCATAAGTGATGGGGAACTTGGCAATGAATGAATCAGACCTTAACCCTCTGATCCACCTTAACATTATGAATAGTGGGACAGCAGACATTGTACATCTTCTGATGTGATGAAAAAGAAAGTACATTAAATCACTATTAAGTATTTTGCCAACTAACCTGGATACTGTATTTCATTAAGCCTCTAGATGTAACTAGCAGTTTAATAGGAATTACAGGGGATAGGAGATTATGTTAGACAGCACCACAGGGATGCAGTCAGTCAAATCCAGAATGTGGGAAATTCTACAGGATAAATAACCGAGTTTCTTCAACAAATAAATGGCAGACAATGCAGAGGAGGAGAAACGGTTACAGATTAAAAAGAGACATGTCTATCAGATTTGTCTTTTAAAATGCCGTGTGTGGTCCTCCTTTGGATCTTGATTTAGGCAAACTGACTGTAAAAGCATAATTTTGAAGTAATTTGAGAAATTTGAATGCAGACTGGTCAATGCCATTAAGGAATTATTGTTATGTCACTAATATGTAACAACTGATTATTATTAATAATAGCTATTGAATTAACTAAAGGGACTTTTTGGAGGTCAGATTAATAACTATTGCTATTACGGTTACTATGTTTTTATTTTTAAAAGGTTTATCTGAAAGAAATAGAGACTGAAGCATTTACAGATGAAATGATATATCTGGAATTGTATGAGATATCGTACAAAAAAAAGAAAACAGGGGAGGAGAGATGAAATAAAAATGTCAGATGTGGAGAATTCTTGAAGCTAAGGAATGGGTATTTGGGGAGATTCCATCTACTGTTCTGTCTACTTTTGTAATCTCAAACTTTCTGTGCTCCTAGGCTAGCAAGACCTGGGACATTCAGGTGACATATGCAGAGAGATTTCATGAGGCTCAATTTTCCTCTTTCAAGGCTCTGCCGCCTTTGGGAAGAAGAAGTCTCAAGGCACGGGATTGAAAAAGCTTCAGTGCTCCGAGTGGTGATGAGATTCCAGAGAACAAGGGCTGTTATCGATGCGCTGCTGGGCTGCTGCGTCTCTGCCGCAAGTGTTCTGGGGCCAGTAAGTGGCAGGCCTGATGAGGCCAGGGGCCTCCAGGCTTTAGGGATTAACATCTTCAAGTCCATGCCAGGAATTGGGGATGTATTTGTCTCTCAGCTGCTACTCAGGAGAGGGAGACCTTTTGGGGGCAGCCAAGCTAGTAGTAGTTAGGAGGGTGCATTCTGCAGCCACTGTTTGAGTTCAGACCTTAGCTTCACCTCTTAATTGCTGGGTGACTTTGGGCAATTTGGTTACTTTCTCTGTGCCTTAGTTTCCTCAAGGAACCCCATGACATTCTCAGCAGTAGACGTCATGGAAACCCTCATGTATAAACTGGAGAGCATAACGTTACTACCTCATAGGGTGAATTTTAATGAGACAAGTATGTAAAGAACTTAGAATATGGCCTGGCTCAGTACATGCTAGGCGCTTTGAGAAATGGCTGAGCAGCTCTGGGAGTGTAGGGGGCAGGAACTAATGGCCTCCTCTGTGTACTGTGGTTGGGATGAATTCACTCTACTTCCTGTCCTCCGTTTCCTCAGCCCAAGATTCTGATTGCAGAGAGTGAGTCTGACTCTCTCAGCTGGGGTCATATGCTCACCAGCTGGCTAGCCGATGGTCAAGAACTTTGAGTGCCCATCTGGGCTAGACTGCATGCAAATGGGCAGGTGAGAGTCTCCCCAAAAGAAAACTGAAGTGTTATTACCAACTAAGAGGAAGATGGAGGTAGGTCAGGAAGAAACAACAGTTGATAAGTGACTTAGTGGCTCAGTGTGCTGGATATTCCCATTTGTCCCTCTAGATCCACTTTCCATCGTCCAGCGTGGTGACTGCAGCTGGCAGACTGGATTGTGGCGGCATGGCAGGCATCCGAGACCAGATTAAGACTCTGAAAGCCCGAAACAGCACAGTGACCATTGTCTGTGCGGCCCTATACCCCGTGCGTGATCTGTACGGACCCCATTCCTGGGGCACTCCTGCCCTCTGCTTCTGGTTGGGTCTGGCCAATGGGAGACTCCCAGGAGACTGGAGGGAAGGCAGGACACTTACTTCTCAGGCTGCCCTGTGCCCTGTCATGAAGTTGGTGACAGGCCCCTCCTGTGAGGAGCCCTTTCTGTGTTATTTTCTCCTTCTGGGTTCCAGTCACCTCATCCTGCTCTCTCACCTTGGATCTGGGTAGGTTACAGTTCCTTGCTATCACTAGCTCCATGGTGCTCCGCCATCCCTCACTGGATTTCCTGAATTCTGTCCACGGCTTTATAAACAGTTACTTTTAAACTCTGGAATCACTCCACTTGTGCATGTCCTGTCTTGTCAGGGCCAGCTACAAGGTATTGGACACCGAAGTCTCTTCTCCCTGGATTATGACCTGAAGGCAGGATTGTGCTTGAGTTAATTTGGGTCATTCAGCCTTGACACTGGGATCACGTTTGATGTTTGTTGCCTGAAAGGACTGGGGGGTCTGAATGACCCAAACTCCTATTTCCTTTTAGGTGCTGGTTATACCAAAGATCCTGGAATATTCGGAAGAGCAGTCAGGGAATGTTGTCTATGGAGTGGGACTCTGCTTTGCCCTTTTTTTCACTGAATGTATGAAGACCCTGAGTCTCTGTTCATGTTGGGTCTTCAACCAGCGCACAGGTATCAGGTTCCGTACAGCCATCTTCTCCTTTGCTTTTGAGAAGCTAATGCAATTTAAGTCTCTAACACACATCACCATGGGAGAGGTAAGTGACTGGAACTGCCATACTTCCCCATTTGTCCTCCAGACATCCTGCCCTGGGGTCCAAGGGAGGGAAAAAAGGGAGTTAGGAGAGGAGGAAGAAACAGAAAGGAAATAATTTCTAGGTTAGTGTTGATAACCATCAACAGTTGCCTCTGGGGTCATAGAAGCAGGTCACCAGTAACTAGGCAGATATCACTTGCATTCAGAGGGCTTAGGATTTATCTATTCATTCAACACATATTTAAGGAGGGCTGCTGTGGGCCAAGCCCTGTTACAGACCCTGGGGATATATTGGTGAGCAAAAAGACACAAATCCTGACTAGAAGCACATTGGAAAGTGCATCCCCTCAGGTATGGGAGGACTTGATGGTTTGGGGAAATCATCTAGAGATAAGCAATCATAGCCTGTTAATTTTGTTATCAGTAAGAGAAATACTTAAAGCTGCCTGGTTATTGTTATTGAGATGTCAGCCCCTGCCCTTGCTCTCCCTACAAATAACACAAACATTGACACAGATTGGTGGAAAATGTGTGGACTTATGACCCATGGAGTCATGGGAGATATTGGAACTTTACATATTTAATTTTAATTTCCCTATTTTTCTATTGTTTACTGGTTGCCTTGGGGATTACTTTTCTACTGAAACAGGCATTTTAATTTTTGGAAAAGGCAGCACTGCCTTGGTTCCTTACCCTCAAGCCAAAGTCCTTCATGATCTGTGACTTTCCAGTGTCATCTCCTCCCACACTGTAAGTCCAGGGAGAGGAAATCCTGGGGCAAAATACCTCTAAAAACTGAAATCAGTCAAAGGGAGAAATAAAGTTTAAAACCCGTTTATTGCTTACACACTTCAGTCCGGGCCCTTCTCTTTCCTGCTCTGGCAGAAGCAAAACCGGCCCTCCCCCTCACCTCTCAGGTACAGATAAGCCCTCCATTGCCCAGGTGATTACCCACTGATATGGAGATGAACTTCTCTCCACCCCTGAGGAGTGATGCAAGTGCTCTAAAGCCAAGCTTCTTTCCACCTCTGAACGCCTACTGATATGCAGATATACTAAAGCCAGGTGAGATATTCTAGAAATGTTAGTTTTACCCACACACACCCTCTCCTCTCGCCCTAGGCACGCTACCTCCCCACCAGCTAGGCTGAGCTAGCCTCTAGTCCTCAAATACACCAGGCACATCCACCACCTGGCAATGTTGCTGACGTCATCCCCACCCCTTGCCCCTTTAAAGTCCCATTCATCCTTCAAGGCCCAGTTCAGATTTCCTGTCCTTCATGATTGAATCGCCAAACCCCACTTCCCACCAAGCTGCCCTGCTAATCTGGCCGCCCCACTAATATGAGCCTCCTTCAAAGGCATGAACCATTTCAGGCTATAGCCTCAAAGGCCCAACATCTGAATTACACAGGACAAATGTTTAGAAAATGCTGAATTAATTGTCGCCATCAAGTGGATGCTTTTTTGAAACTTAATTGGTAACTGTAACTTCAGGGTCAAAATACGTTTGAAACAGAAATCAGTCAAAGGGAGAAATAAAGTGGGAGAAACCCTTTTATTTCTTACAAGCAGTCATCCACTTCTGCTCTCCTGTGTCTCTTGGGACCCAGAAGAAGGGACCCCACCCATCCTCTCCTGTCCAGATATGCCCTTGCCCTTGTAATCACCTATTGATATGGAGATAGACTACTTCTCTCCACCCCTTGGAAATACCTATTGTTATGGAGATGCCCTAAGGCCAGGTGAGAGATCCTGGAAATACTGCAGTTTTACCCACAGTAACAAACAGAAGGTATTTATTGTTAACCATCATTACTGTTATCCTTCACCATTTTCTTAGCTTTGTGACCTAAGGCGATTTGTTTAGCCTCTCTGAAACTGTGGAATAGTCATAGCACCAATCTTACAGGATTGTTGTCTCATAGGCTTAAATGAGTTAGTAGATATGAAGCATGGAGAAAGGGGGCAGTGATTTATAAGTGTTAAATTGTACCATTAATCTGGTAGGCCTTGAGCATGGAGGCTGCACCTGACCAAAATTAGGATCCATAGCAGTCCTTCTCCCTGTTTATCTCAGGAAAATCATCATAGTAATTGCTGACTTCCTCTAAGCCAGACATTGTCCTAAGTGCTTTATTTACCTAGCTCAGTCAGTCCCCGACAGCCTTCAAATGCAGTAGTTTCTGTGATCATTCCCATCATCACAGAGGCAGAAACTGAAACAAGGACAGTAGGAAACTTGTACAATGTCATATGCTTGGTAAGCAGCAGAGCCTACTTGCAGAGTGTTAGATTCCCTTTAATACACAACCTTGAAGGAATATTAAGTTTCCTTTAACACACAGCCTTGAACTGTCTCCGGGCGCAGCAGCTCATCACTTATAGCAGCTGCACCCGAATGTAGCAAAAGTCCCTATTGTCTGCATCAGTTTCTGTTTCTCAGAAGTCACAAGGCCACCATCCTGCTCACCAAGGCCCTGAATTCCTATATAAGCAGCTCCCCCCTTGCTGCCGCTGCTGCTCTCTCCTTTCCGAGACAGCCATTCTGTCTGTTTGTCTTACAGGGAGTAAAACCACGCTGACGGAGTTCTCGTGTCCTTCTTTGCGAGTGAGTGAGCTGGGTAGCTAAAAGAACCCTTTCACAGAGTCCATGCTCTGAGTTAGTGCACTTACTTGCCTCAGTAAGGAGAGCTTCTGCACTGAGCCCTACCTTGCTTTCTTTTCTCTGTGCCTCTGTTCTGCGCATCTGCTGTATGCAAGGCCCAATTTCCCCAAACATCTTATCTTCATGGATAAATAAGACAGGATGGCCCATTTGGAAATGGAGATGGAAGTAGTTGCAAATATTCTAGGATTTCTAGACAGTTGCTTCCAAAAATTTTATTTTAAAATTAATTAAAAATACACCTGAATACATTCTCCTTGGAAACAAAATAAAATAGCATAGATGACATCCTAGACTGGGTCATTTGTCATTTGCCTAGAGATAACCACCATTATCAATTTGGCTTGAGTCCTCCCTAGACTTTTTAAAGTACAGTTAGGTGCACATGCAGGTTGCCTATAGAAAACATATTGTATTTGGTGTGTATGCTTTTACATAAATGATACTACATTCTACATAGTGTTCTGCAACTAGGTTTTACCAATAGAAATGTACAACAGTTTTGGGGGTGAGTTTTTACGTCAGGGGTACTACCCTGTTCATGTCGTTTTGTAGCTTTTTCTCTCTTCCTCATTATGTCTTAGTTTCCCATGTCAGCACATAGAGATCTTCATTTTCAGTAATGCTTACTCATAATTATAGCACTTTCTTTTTCCCACCATTTTGATTGAGATATACTTGACATATAACATTGTATTAGAGCAAGGTGTATAACATAATGATTTGATATATGTATATATTGCACAATGATTATCACAATAAGTTTAGATAACATCTATCACCTTACATAGTTACAAATTGTTTTCTTGTGATAAGTACTTTTAAGATCTAGTCTCTTAGCAACTTTGGATATTTAATACCATATTGTTAACTATAGTCACCATGCTTGTTTATAACTAGGAGTTTTTAAATTTTGGTTAACTTCACCTATTTTCTCCACACCCCACATAGCACTTTCTTTCAGTGGGCCAAAATAAAGCATTTCACATGTATTACCTTAAACTGTCACATCAACAATATGAAGCAGGTTTTCTTATTACCATTTTACTGATGAGGCAACCAAGGTGCAGAGAGACTGAGTAATGTGCCTGTGATTCCACAACTAATAAATGACAAGTGTGGGACATGATCTCTGACACTTTGCTTCAGGACCCAGCATTACTCATATTTCTTGGGTGGATGCTTTAACCGATGGACATTTTGGATTTTTCCAGGGTTCTGCTACTATAAGCAGTGCTGCATGAACATCCTGTGTGTGATTCCTCCAGTACATGTAAATGTTTCTCAACAGAGAAATGAAACAGCCAGCTCATGGGGTTTATGCAATTATTAATTTTAAAAGAACTGTTAAATTGCCCTCCAAAGTGTCCATACCAAATTATACTCCCTCATGCACTTAAACTTTTTAAAAGGCTCACTTTGGAGTACATCCTGGGAACTGGGAGGCAATAAGGTTGAAGTTGAAAGGAAATCACTTCTTAAGGTAATTCAGATTGGGTATTATTCTAAAAGACATTAATGATTTGGTTCCTTAAATATTCGTTGATTTGGAATGCCAGCTTTTAGATAACTTTGAACTACGCACTATATGTTCGGAAGAGGCAGAGGAGTCTATAGCAAAAAAGAAGGAGCAGGAGAAGGAGAAAGAGAAAACAATTCAGCTCCTGCTAAAAAATATCAGTTATTATATGTAGTCAAATGAATGGAATGGAATAGAATAGAATAGAATAGAACAGAATACTAGAAGCAACTCTCTGGAATCTGGATATTAGTAGTAAATGTAGCAATGGCATAGTAAAACATAACTTTTATTGAGCACAGTTATGTGTGCAGATATTTTATATCTCATTGACGTTCTCACAACAATCATATAAAGTACGTATAATCCAGCTTAATAGGTGGAGATGCTGTAGCTCAGAGTGAAAAAGTAATTTGTCCAGGGTCACACAGCTAGTAAGAGGAGAACTGTCAACTTGGTATATCTGTCTGTACCACCCTGCTTCTCAAGCCTTCCTACTAGAAGGCATGGTGAGGCCACCTTCTTTTGGGCGCTTTGAGAGGTAATAACTGTGCCATGGACTTGCTGTCTTATAGGCCATCAGCTTCTTCACCAGTGATGTAAACTACCTGTTTGAAGGGGTGTACTATGGCCCTCTGAGCTGCCTCATTTTTTTCTTGCTGATTGCCTGCACTGTCACCTCCTGCCTCGTTCTTGGACCCACTGCACTCTTCGCCACTTTGTGCTATATCCTGCTTCTACCACTCGAGGTAAAGTCTTTCTTTGGGACCTGTTTAATGTTGGACACTCCCCAGAGTTCCCGGCCTCTGGAATATGGAGCACTTCTGAGTGGGAACTTGACTCTTGTTGGCTGTTCACTCCATGTGGTTAAGATTCAGCTTCAAGTTGTTTTCTGGCCAACATTGACCGAATAAGAGGTGAATATGATGTATGAAGTTCCCCTCAAAGGATTACTGCTTCACGGACTTTGCTCAGTAGATACTTTTTATGTATTATTTTTGTTCCTTCTCTTTTACCCAGAATGTGCTGATGTAATAATGCAGACAATATTTAACATTTCACTGAGCACAGTATAATGAGGGAAGGGAAGCAAATTTGCTAACAAAGATTCAGGTGAAATAATATTTGGCAAAATAGCAAATTTTTGGTTCATGTGTGCTTCATTTATGGAAATTGAGTGTTTTTCTCCCCAACACAGGTATTCTGATAAAAAATGATTGTAATTGTTAGGAGACTTAGGGCTCCCAAAGGCAGAGGAGACACATTTCTGTTTAGTTAGCTATGGCCTGGTTAGGGACCATGGAGAGAAAGACCCCCAGGGTGTGTGAGGCAGGTGCTCTAAGCCCTGATGGCCTGGAGAGGCTTCCATTAGAAAACCTTCAGCAGGGACCTGAATTTAGAGGCACAGTGGATTCAAACAGTGCAGGATTAAACCCAGGTATTCAGTCTGCAGCTGGAGTTTGCCTTTGGAAAGAGTCCTAGCTGCTGTACTGGTGCCAGGCTGACCTCTCCTACCCTCATCAAAAGATGTCTCACTGCATCCTGACTGCAGGTATTCCTGACCAGGAGGGTCGTCAAGATACAGAATCACACAGCTAAAGTCCGTGACCAGCGCATCCGTGTGACCAGTGAAGTTCTCACCTGCATTAAGCTGATAAAAATGTATGCATGGGAGAAACCATTTGCAGAAATAATTAAAGGTACAGAAAATCTGGATTTCTGCTCAGAGCCTAAGGATGCCATGCCAAACCTTTTGGGAATGTCTTGCATGCTCTGGAGATTGTTCTGTGCTTTTTGGAGAACGTTCTTATGGTTAACTTCAGTGAATTTTTTCTTTCTTTCTTTTATTAACCTCCCAGACCTCAGAAGACAGGAGAAGAAACTCCTGGAGAAGTCTGGGTATATCCAGAGCCTGACCATTTCCACCTTGTTTGTAGCCCCCACGGTGTCCACAGCAGTGACGATACTCATCCACACATGCTTGCAAGTGGAACTCACATCTTCCGTAGTAAGTGTTTGGGGCACCTTGTTTCCTGCCCCCTCAATTGGCAGGGAGTTTTCTCATGTGTCCTTTCCTTGCCCATGCCCCTCAAGATCTGAAGGTTTTGTAAATGGATAAGTTGATTTTGACTTGGCAAACATTTCAGATGTTCAGGCTTTCTTCCATCTGAGAAATTGACATCCCTTGGATAGCAGCTGTAGGAGGGAGGGATGACAGAGTCATCTGGGATTGCAAGGGAGGTGGAATGTGTCAGTAAAACCCCAGTGATTCTGATATGTGGATTGAAATTGAGAATCCTAAATTAAGGAGTTTCTTTGATCCCAAAATAGGGCTCTGAAAATACACCTTAAATAAAAAGGAATAGCTTTTTCTCTTGCTTTGTGGTCTGACCCTAGCCCTGAGAAGCATAAGTTGCCTTTTAGTGTTATGAATCCTAATTCTTTAAGGAGAAAAAGACAGGATGCGCCTCCTGGAGAGGTTGGAATCTAGCTGGGAGCAGAAGGCAGGAGACTGCACCCAAAGCAAGAGGGGAGCGTTTGACAGTCTACAGCCAAGGGCTCCTTTGTGCTCCAGGGGGTGGTCACCTCGACTGGGCACACACCAGAGAAACACTCCTGAGCAGTTCAAGGGTAAAAGAGGGGACTATATAAGGAAAACTTTATAGAGCCACCCTGCACTCACACTTCCTGCTCCGTTGGAGGTATCTTGAGGGGGTGGAGAAGGGGGCATGGATTGGAAGATCACATTTGGGGGCCAAGAGCTGGAGGAGGTTTGTGGGTCAGGGAAGGTCTCTGGGAGAGAGGAATGGATTAGGCATGAAGCATAAGGGGTATTTTAAGTATTAGAAAAGAGCATCTAAGGCAAAGAAGAAGAAATGTAATCTTCATAAGAATAATAGCACCAAGCCACCTTGATGGGGGACAAAGGTCTCACACATGTATTTTCTCAGTGCTCCCCAAATTTTATTCCTATACTGGCTTTATGATTTTTTGGCACTGTGCCAGTGGGGAAACTGAGCTGGGATTGGTAGTGGCGGGTGACCTCACCAAAGGTACAGAATTTAGCTGAGCTACAACAGGATGCCCCTCTTGGAGTGGCTGGGATCTAGCTGGGGGCAGCTATCACCAGGCCTGCAGACTTGGAGGCTTGAGGAATGGAGCTCTTTCCCCGCTTTTCCCAGTCTCCCCCAAATACCGGCTTGGCCTGTGCCAGATGAAGGGTGTGCTTGCCAGAAGCGGCAGAATCTGGCTCTGTGGCCTGAGGCTCAGGGATGGGGGCCTCTGTGGGTGGAGGGAAGAGGACAGGGCTGCAACCTTCACTCCCGCCTCCCCTCCTATCCAGGCCTTCGCTGCTGCGGCTGCCATGAACCCCATGCGGCTGTCAGTGTTCTTTGCACCCTTTGTAATCAAAGCCCTCACGAGTTCTAAGACTGCAGCAGAGAGGCTCAAGGTAAGTGGTCAGAGGACAGTTTGTACGGCCCTCTGCTTGAGTTCTCATTTGCCTTCAACCCTCCTGAACTTGACCCCAGGCCAAGGCAGAGTCCAGCCCAGGTGGAGAGGGATTGTGTCCAGTCTGGTGTGGGGGCTGGGAAAACAGATGAATCAGGCCAGCTCCTAGGCCCCAAAGAGATCTTAAGATAGGTCTCAGATAGGCAGTCTGCAGACCTGTGCAGGTTTGTGTAACGTTACCCTGATGGTTTTATGAAAAAATCATTATCTGTTGCTTGTATTTAAAAACCTGGAAATTTTATATGAAAACTCAGATTTCTGCTGGATCTTTTGAATAATCAGGAGGTTTGGAAATACTAAACCCAATTCTCCCATGGCCACAGCAGCTGGAGTTGAAGTGATAGCTGCCCCGCTTAGATTGAGCACTGAGATGCAGTTGGCTGCAGTCTCCATCATACCCTATTGCACATCCAACTTTGGGGCTGTGTTTTACTTTCTATTTATCATCTTAGTAATGGTCTACTTCACTTCTTTACATAGCTGGTCTTGTCCCTATAGGCATCTGAGTTTAAACTCTAAACCAATTTTTAAAAGGTATTCTGTAGTCATTTCACTTAAAGGTGTGTAGTCCCCACCCTAAACATTCATTCACTCATTTATTAATTTCTTTAAAACACAGTTATTGAACTCCTGCCGCCTACCAGTCACTGTGAATTCCACAGTGAGCACAATCAACGGGGCTTGCTCTCAGGGAGTTACAATCTGGTATTGGAAACAGACAACAAGCAAATAAATGGTCAACAAAGAGCATGTCAGATCACATGGAGATCTGTGATGCCAATAAACTAGGGTGATGTGCTAGAGCTTGGGTACGGGAGGCTGCAGCTCCTTTGGACAGGCCAGTCAGAGATGGCCTCTCTGCCAAGATCACTTCTGAGCTGAGTGATGGTGACTAGGCAGAAAAGTGCCAAGTGCAAAGCCCTGAGGCTGGAATGAACTTTGCTTCTCTGAGTGACACAGATCCTTTACTTCTCAACAGCCCCAAATGCTCTTTAACTCTGCTGCCATCAGGGCCCCCTGTGGCCTGCCTCCTCCCTGCTGGTGCAGTAGGCTCTCCCCCTCTGTGCCTGTTTTCACTGCAGGATGGGCAGAGAGGAGAAAGCTACCATCTGGGCTGCAAAGGGTGGGTAGGGATGTTTGCTGAAGGAGTGGCTGGAGAGACAGCTTGGGAGTCAGAGAGTATGTGACTAGAGAGCGGAAAAGATGGGATGGGTAGTTACGGTGGGAGAGGAAGGGGCAGGAAGGGTGGATGAGGGCAGAGATCTCAAAGGGGCTGTATCTCCTCAAGGTATCCAGGGGCTGGAGCTGCACAGGGCTGCCCCTTAGATGGGCACTTATTTTCTAAATCCCCTCCCTCATCAGGGTGTCTCTGACTCCTGCTTCAGTTGCTGAAGTTTTCTATCTGGCCCTGTGGGCATTTGACTTTGAGACCCCCAAGCTGGGAAGGGAAGAATGATCCCCAAAGCCTTGATTCCTTCTTTTTCTCTGCCCCTGGGCTTGTAACCCAGCTCCCAGTCCCTTGCGCCCTTCGGCTCCTGAACCCCTGCAAGCCGATTTCCAGGGACAGGGAGAAGAAAGCTGTGAGCCTTCAGGGTGGCCACAGGTAGAAGGTGAGCTGGCTGCTGGCAGCCGCAGAGGCCTGCACACTGGGACTCTGAAGAAGGCCTCCAGGGTGGTGGTGAGGGAACCGAAGGCAGGGGCCTCCAGACTCTTTTTCCTTTGTGCAGTTTATCAGAAAAACAAGTGAAAAGACTGAGAATTTACTTAGAGCATTTGACGGTGTGAGGACACCCTGCTTTTGCTCCCAATAAACATTCATTCATATCTAGATGTGTGCTTGCCACACTAACTCATTAAGCCAGCATGCTACTCAAATTTTATTTAATAAAGTTACAATAATTAAAATACATGTGATAAAAATATTATTTTTAAAGCAAGGGAATGAAAACCCCCAAGTTTGGGACAGTGGTTTTTCTTGGGGCTGGGAAGGCTTGGAGGGCTTCATTCACACCAAGCAGGGGATGAAATGGGGAAGGGCCTCATAGTAGATAAAAGTTATGGCTCTTGAGTTCAGTCGTGGTCTTGTGTGGATATTCATTATGTTCTTAAAAATAACAAAGGGAGTAAATGCCCAACTAACTAAACAAAGTAAAGGGCACCATGCAATTCCCAATGATGACTGTATGCCTTGACCCAAATGTTATAATTAATACAATTCAGTATGCCTGAGGTCCAATTAAAAAAAGAAGCAGACCACCTTTCTTTTTTCTTTTGAAAATAGCTTTTTGTTGTTTTTGTAAAATACTATGTGCTCATTGTAAAAAGTTCAGACAATGCAGAAAGGTACAGAGAATAAAACTCAGCATCCACTACCTAGAGATAAAACCATCATCCAAAATGTCAGTAAGTATCCTTCTAGACCTTTCTAAGCATATCTCCAGGTAAAGACAAGTGGATATAATTAAATTCAATAAGATCATACTTCCCACCAACCTTTTTTAATGCTAGAATTCATGTAGTTCAACTCTTGTATTTTACAGAGAGGGAAATGACAACGCAGAGAGAGGTGACCTGCTGATGATCACACTTTGAAATGTATGACCCAAAACAGCATTACCCACAGTGTGGGGCATGAGCAGACCATGTTACTTTTAATAGTTATAAGTTAAATTTAAGTAGAAAAATTACGTAGTTTAGAAGTTTGTAAAGCCAGATGGGCAGGCCAGCTAGATGGGCACATGTTCCTACTGGACTAAAGAACTGAATCTCTCTTCCCTCTTTTTTTTGTCTGTACAGAAGTTTTTCCTCCAGGAGAGCCCTGTTTTATATGTCCAGGCATTGAAAGACCCCAGCAAAGCACTGGTTTTAAAGGAGGCCACCCTGTCATGGCGACAGACCTTCCCCGGGATTGTCAATGGAGCCTTGGAGTTGGAGAAGAATGGACACAACTCCAAGAGGATGACCAGGCCTCAGCCACCACGAGGTGCCCTCAGGCCAGAGGACAAAGGGAACAGTCTGGACCCAGAGTTGCACAAGATAAATCTGGTGGTGTCAAAGGTAGTCTCATCCAGGCCAACTGCCAGACTTTAGGGCCTGAGGCTGGGAGGTTGGCCTGGCACTCCACCATTTCCTTGGCTAAAAACTGCCCTCTCCAAGTCTTCCTTTAAAATACAAATTTTTCATGGAAGGCAAATATAGGAAGTCTTTCATACTTTCATGTGAATCAATTTATCATCTAAAATTTTTCTGTAATAGCAAGACCCAGAATAGTATGTTATATGTAGGCTGGTATTTGGAGGGACCAAGGACATAGAGAAGGGAAGAGAAAGGAAACTAAACTAACATTTATTAAGTTGCTAGTATGTGCCAAGCACCATCCTACATGGTTCAGTTTGGCCGTGCTATAAACTCACTTTATCTGGCTTCTTTAATATTTGAAAGAGCTAACTTCCCTGCTCTGTCCAAATCTCATTTCCCTACTTCTCTATTATCTATTAATATCTAGTAATAGATATTAATATCTAGTGGCAATAGGTATATCTAGAAAAGATATTAATATCTAATATTAACATTCAATAATAGTAGATGTTAATATCTAGTATCCATTATTTATAGTATTTCCCTTTGTGATCACCTGGAATTCCATGCTTTAAATTGTTATCATCTCTAGCCTTGAAGTCTCTGAGCTTTAGACTCAGCTGCCTATTTAATATCTCTTCTCCAATTGCCTATCAAGCACTTCATACAAAACAAGGCCAAAAAAGAACCCCTGATTTTCACCTTCTCTAACCCATTCTCCAACTCTTCCCCATTATGGGAGATGGTACCACCATCCTTCCAGTGACTGAGGACTTGGAAGTCAAACCGACTCCTTTCCTTCCCTCCCACCAGCCCAATCCATCAGTGAGGCCTGTCAGCTCTACTTGAACACATGCCTTGTGAATCCAGCTGCCTTTCACCATGGCCCCTACCACTGCCCTAGCCCCAGCCCCTGCATTTCCTCCATATTAGCCCTCTCAGCTCTTTGGCAATCAACCTTGTTCCTGTCTCAAGGTCTTTGCACCTCCCATCCCCTTAGTCTGGAACCTGCAGATCTTCCTGTGTCTGGCTCCTTCTTGTCATTCAGGTCTCAGCTGCAATGACACCTGCTTTAAGAAGCCGTTTCTGGCCAACGCAACTAAAATTGCTTTAACTTCCAACTCTATCATGCTTTAACTTTCAACTCTGTCATTTATCACCATCTGATATTATTTGTTTGCTGACTTATTTCATGGTCTATCTTCCCCCACTAGAATGTAGAATGAGAGTTCTTTTCTTCCTTACTTGGTACTTGGAAGAAACTCAAGTCCTATGTGATAGATGAATGAATTAATAAATGGACAAATGCATGCATGAATTCTGTGAGGCTGGCTTCATTATCCCCATCTTACAGATGAAGAAACTGAGGCGCAGGCAGGCTAAGTAACTTGCCCAGGGTCATAGAATGGAATATATGCAGATCTGGAATTTGAGTTTCTTGCCCCACAGGACCACCTGTCCATGAATTCCTCTCCTCCACTCCCATGTGCCTTCCTTCACTTGATGTTGCCCCATCCCGCCTCCATAGACTGAACTCAAAGCTTCTCTTGAGCTTTGCTTGGGGTTTTGGGTTGGGTGTGATTATTTTGTTTTCTTTTTCATTTTGTGTTCAAACAACAGATCCACCCTGGGCAAGTAGGAGGGTTGTGCTGTCCCATATCCTGTTTTTCCTTCTTGGTGTTTCAGGGGACCATTTTAGGGGTTTGTGGCAACACTGGGAGTGGCAAGAGCAGCCTGCTGTCAGCCATCCTTGGGGAGGTAAGTAGTTTGTGACTACATGGATGTCCCCTGACATGCTGACCCAGTCCAGTAGTAAGTCACACCACCACTTTCTTCCTCTAAGGGGTCTGAGCCAATAGAATGTTTATAAATTGAAGGCAGTTGAGCATGCACTGAAGGGAGGTGAGTTATAAAGGCCCTTTCTTCTCATCTTCCCACTGGAACGCTGCCTCTGACATCACTTGGACATCTGTCCTCAACTGCTCTCTTGCTTTCCTCACCCTGTTTTGCAACCGACCAGCTATCAGGGTGATGATACGGGGTGTCTCAAAGTTTAATATGATAATAGAAATAACTTCATGAAGCCAAACTCAGAGTGGGACATGCATTCCATGTAAGACAGGAGCAGGAGTGAAATGTGGAGGGACAAAGAAGGAGGAGGAAGGAGGGCAGGGGTGGGGGAGGAGGCACTCTTGGAAGGACAGGGTGATTCTTACTCATACCCTGGCAGTAGAGTCCACATGTCTGCTGTGTGGATTCAGTCACAGCAGGAAACTGGCCTGGCTTAGCTCCAGCTGCTTCCCCCAAATTCTCAGGGCCTTCCTTCAGACTCATCAGTGTGACTAACACAGTGTTCAAAGTCCTCTTTTACATGGAAGAACCCTCAGGGTCACAGAGAACAATGGGGGGAGGCGGGGGTGGGGTGGGGTGGGCACTGTGGCTGCTGAGCCAGGCAGGGTCTGTTTGCCCCGGTTCTGAGGCTGGACTCACTCTGCTGCAGATGTACTTGCTGGAGGGCTCGGTGGGGGTGCATGGAAGCCTGGCTTACGTCCCACAGCAGGCTTGGATCATCGCAGGTAGTGTCAGGGAGAACATCCTCATGGGAGGCCAGTACGATAAGGCCCGGTAAGCTCTGGGAAGGACAGGGAGGGACATGGGGGAATGTGGTGTGTTTGGGGAGGGATTCCAGTAGCTAATAGTAATTTGATAACTGCCGACACTTCTGTGCTCACTTACATGCATTGACATATTTCCTCCTTACTGTGAAAGAAAGATTATCACCGTATCCATTTTCTAGATGAGTTAGCTGAGACCCCAAGAGCTTAAATGATTTGCCCAAAGTCACACAGCTGGGAGGATATGATAGAAGCAGGATTTGGACCTAGTTGCTTTCAGAAACTTCACACTTAACTATTATAACCAAATAACCCTCTGCCTCCAAAAATGTTACTTTAAAGCTTTGAATTAATTAATTCCTGACCTCTCTGTCAAAGGGTCAAACAAATGTGTGATGAGATTGTGCAATGCAAAGGAAATGAGTTTGGATTTGTGGCCCAGCGGGCCGCCCACCTCCCACCAGTAACCCTCTTTGCCCTTTGCAGCCTCTCCCTCCCAGGGTCTGGGTTGACCTACTTTGACATATTCACTTGGAAATCATGAGTGAGGTCTATTCAGGGGAAGATCCATAAAAACCTTCCTGAATGTGAAAGCTGTGCTTCCAAGTATGGTGTACTTGGCCTCCTTTAACTGTTTGCTTTATTTTGCAATCTGCCCCAGCCCCCAGGAACTACACTGAGTCACATAGATATGCACGTGTATGAACTGGCTGTCTCCCACGGGTTTTCCTTTGGGCGCCCTCAACATCAGGTCCGATACCGACTCATAAGCACCTTGCTGACCCAGTCTCTGTCTTGCCTCCCTCTCTTCCCAGATTGTCCAGTTTGGTTTCACGGCATCACTGAACTGTGTACCCCAATGAGTCTGATGCCACCCACTCTGATACCTTCCCTATCGAACTGGTCAGCAGCTCTGTCTCCTAAATACCCCTTGCATTTCTCTCTTCCCCATCTTCACTGCCATGTCTGGTCTATGATCTTTTGGGTGGACTCTTCCTGCTGCTCCTGCCTTTGGCCCCTTAACTCCAGTCTTCTCCCACTCTGTTCCTCCCTGTGTCCACCTCCTGGGCAGTTATACTAAAACAGCTCTCATGTTGTCATTGCTCTGCTTTTAGACTGATACAACTCGTAGGGTGGTTTTCAATTATCTGGTCAAAAATAAAAATGTATTAACTCTTTGAATCAGGGTATTTAATGCATAGATAATGTCACCCATGAACATAAAAAACCATATACAAGACTGTTCACACTACACGTTGTTCATAGTAGCCAAAGACTAGAAATAACCCACATGTCCATCATGAGGGCACTGATGAAATAATTTATGGTGCATCCATATAATGGAATACTATGGTGCTGTCAAACCAAAATAAACCCATATGTGCTATACACAGACATCTATAACTAGGTTATTGCTGAATAAATACATAAGATACTAGAAGAGTGGCTGTTTCTAAGGAAAGCAACTGAAGGTCAAAGATGGGAGGAAGGCTTGCTTTTCTTTTTTTCAGGTATTAGATTTAAAAAAGATGAAGGAAGGAAGGAAATGCAGAAGTCCTCCCATGCTTTACCATTAAATGTAGGATCAAGTCCAAATTTCTTAGCATGAAATCCAAGACCTTTCCCTTCCAAACTTGGGAAGGCTGGAGGGCCGGCCACCTGTCCCTTCAGCTCCTCCTTTGCAGTTACCTCCAGGTGCTCCACTGCTGCTCCCTGGATCAGGACCTGGAAATTCTGCCCTTTGGAGACATGACAGAGGTGAGCAAAAGAGGAGCATGCCCCTAGCTCTGTTGTGACAGTGCCTTTGTACTGGTTTTCTGGGACCCTGAGGCTAACTCCCTGGGTAGGTGCAGAAGAGACACCAGCTCTTCCTTCCCAAAGCAGCTCAGGCTGGCTCTGCAGCTGCTGTCTCAAAGCCTACCACACTGAGCAAGGGAAGGTGAGGCACATTTTACAGTGAAAGCTGGCAGAGATGCTCCCTTACCTCACAAGGATGGGAGCTGACCTCCAAGTCCTCCTTCTGGAGCAAGAGTGGAGACCCTGTGATGATAAGAAACCTCCCATTCATCCTCCATTTGCTCCACCCACCAGCTCTGCCACATTCTGCTCAGTGTCTCCTTTGTCAGTGGAAACATCAACCATCTGATCTGATTTCTGACTGTTACCTTTTCCCAATCGTTCATATCTGTAGATGCCTTTAATCTACACAAGACCCTTGTAAGATAAAAGCAGTGTTGTTGCCTTGATAAGCTAGCAACTTGAATGCATTGTCTTAGGGGAGCCTCACAAACCCTAGAACGTCAGTTGTTTTAATACCCTTCTTTTAAAAATGGGATTGTAAATCCTTGTGGGCAGAGAGCTCAGTGGTCTTGTTCACAGTTGTCTCTTCAGTAGGAAGAACAAGCTCTGGTCTCTAAAATGGTATGACTCAGAGTATCGACCTTATCTGGTTGCTTCCCAGTTTAGGCGAGTTGATACATAAGTGTTTTGAACAGTGCCTGGCGAGAGTAGGTGTTAGCTTATCATTAGAAGAACACAGATGGCATTTAGTAAGTATTTGTTGAGTGAGTGACTGGATGGGAGCTGAGCCTTGGCCAGGCCAAACAGCACGGTGGTGAACTGGAGGCAGAGCAGTGACAAAAAGTCACCCTGCCACTAGAAAAGCTCTGATTCTTTTCTACAGAGACCTCAAGAGTTCATGGTAGGGCAGGGAGTGGTACTCAGACGCTGACTCCTTCATCCTCAGCACTTGACTAAGGGATGAACCAGTCAGCAGCTGCCTGGCATGCTAGTCTGCAAGGGGACCCAGAACAGGCTGCCCAGTAACTCTGGTTGCCTATTACTGTCTGTTACTCCTGATCTAAGTTGTTGTGTCAAGTATCTTTTTACACAACAGCACTGGTAGAGCCCCTCCCAGCATTGCATCTCTGTCCTGTTGAGCAGTTGTACCCAGTGCAAGCCGTCTTAGACAGCCCAGGCTCCTGGGCCCACCATTCTGCAAGTTGACCGGAGCAATCAATGGAGGTTTAAAACCAGAATAAGATGTAAGAAGGTGCTGTTTTCCTGGGAATGATTTGTTTTATTACCTAAATTGTTAAAGGTTTCATATGTCTCCTGAGAAGTCTATAAGTTTAGAGAAATTGTATCTAATAAAGAGTTGTAAATTTTTAATTAACCATTAAGTCAGTTTTTTCATCCCCTACTAAGCAAATTTTGAAAACTATTGTTTAAATGCCAGGGGTGCCAAGTCTAAATCATTGGGCATCCAGGAGTGTGTCACAGTGCTCGCATTTGCGCACTGGGCTGGCTTGAGCACAACCGGCTGTGCTCACCCTTCTCATCACATTCCTTTGGTTGCCTGTCTACAGATTGGGGAGCGGGGCCTCAACCTCTCCGGGGGGCAGAAGCAGAGGATCAGCCTGGCCCGAGCCGTCTACTCTGACCGCGAGCTCTACCTGCTGGATGACCCCCTGTCTGCCGTGGATGCCCACGTGGGGAAGCACATCTTTGAGGAGTGCATCAAGAAGACCCTCAGGGGGAAGACGGTTGTCTTGGTGACCCACCAGCTGCAGGTGACTGCCTTTCCAGGGCTCTGGCCATGATCAATTGGCGATGTAGATCCTCAAGGCTTTGCCATGGTTCTGCTATGGATCCACTAACAATCTCACAGCAGCTACCCCTTCATCTCAGTCCAGACCCCAAATTCAGGGAGTGTTGTAAAGGACTTGGGTCCCCTCTGCTTTCCACATGGAGAAGATGGGCTGGGAAAAGATTTCTATGGCTCATAAAAGTTGAAACCAAATTTTAAGGTTTCCTTTATCTTCCAAATTTTATGGGCAGGCCCCTGCTTTTGAACCTACCAAGAAAGAAAAAAATTCCCTCAGAGAATTCCCTGAGACTCACCTTCCTCACCCAGGTGTAATGGCTGCACTGGGTGCTGCCTCTCACAGGGGCCTCTTCCCTAGTTGTTTTCTTTCATACTTGGTTTTGGCCTCACATTATTATTTCTCCCTCTTCTTCTTTTTTGGCCTTAGTATTTTTTTTTTTTGGTATAAAATATTTAAGACACAAAAACTGTTTAGAATATAATGTATTGAAAATCCATGTATCTACCACCCACATGATGCAGTCGAATGTGGCCCCACTCACACCAAATTCCACCTCCTCCCTCCTGCTTTCCTCACTTTGCTGTATATTGTTCCCATGCCTATCTTCATGCCTTTACAGCAGATGCATGAATCTCTAGACATAATAAAGTGTCCTTTTGCATATTTTCAAACTTCATATAATTGATATTTTACTTTCTGTGTCCTTTGGTAGTTTGTTTTTTTAACTGAACATTGTATTTTTGAGATATTCCATGTTGACACATATAACTTCATTTAATTCTCACAGGCATAGTATTCCAGTATCTGAATATACCAGAATTTATTTCTGTAGGATGGACTTTGAGGTTGTTTCCCAGTTTTCACTTTTATGAAAAATGCTTCAGTTTATGCACATTTGTGAATTTTTTAGGGTAGAGTCTCAGGAGTCAAATTGTTGGTTCATAATTCTTGAAAAATCTTTAATTTTACTAGGTATTGTCAAGTTGTTTTCCGAAGTACCCATCTACAATGCCCCCAACATTTTATGAGACTTCTCTTTACTTCCAGTTGTCACCAACACTTGGGGTCACCCAATGTTTAAATTTTTGCCAACCTGGTGGTATAAAAAATATTTTATCATGATTTAAATTTTGAATAGTGAAGTTGAGCATTTTTCATATACTTACTGAAGACCTTATTTCTTCTGACTCTCCAGTATTTAGCATTTTGTGACCAGATCATTTTGCTAGAAGACGGAAAAATCTGTGAAAAAGGAATTCATAGCGAGCTAATACAGAAAAAGGGGCAATATGCCCAACTCATCCAGAAGATGCACAGAGAAACCACACAGGTGATTTCCACCCCATCTCCCCCACTCTCTGTGGGAATAACACACCCTGCATTGATGGCATGTGCTTTCTCCCCAGGACATGCTGCAGGACGCAGCAAAGACAGCAGAGGGGTCTCAGGTATATGGTCAGGCCAAGAACACCTGCCAGGAAGAGCCTATTATTGACAGTGCTGGTAATGATGTCAGAGAGCAGGGTAAGAACATCTGCATGTCTGCTTGGGTCCTCCAGAGGCCCTGGCATTCTTCCTGGACCCCAGACCGGGCCATGGCCCTCAGTGTTTGCGATCCCAGATATCACTTACACAAGCTAGAGATCCAAGTAGTCGAGGTTTGTGGTCAGGAGGCATGAGGGATCCAGGAAGTGAGTGTTTGGGGGTGCACAGCTGAAGGTGTGCAGAGACAGAGGCTGAATGGGGGTAGCTTGGCCTGGAGTGGCATAAATTTAAACTTTGTTATGTATTTAGACATTCATTCATTACATCTTTGTTGAGAGAAATCTTGAAAGCAAAGGTATTAGAAATCAGCCATCAATTGGACCCAGTCCCAGATGTTCAGAAGCTCATGGCCTTGCTCTTTCTTGAGATGAAAAATTAAAAGAGGGAGACCTCCATTTTTAAAGTAAGACAAGCTTAGATTGCATTCCAGTTCTGTGGTGTACAGATCTGTATGACCTTGGCCAAACAAGGTCTTAACCTCTTAGAACCCTCATTGGCAAAAGTGAAGGTAATCGTGCTTACTTTGCAGTGTTGTAGCGGAGATTAGATGAGATCAGGTGTACGGAAGCCCCAGCACAGTGCCTAGCACATTGGAGGCTCAGGTCACCAGCAGTGTCTTTAGCTATGAAGATCAGAACACAGTTCGGAGCAAAAAAATACTTGTAAAGAAACAGTGTAGATCACAGAATGAGAAGAAGAGTTGAAGAACCAGTCTTCAGCAGCTTTGGAGTCTAAGTACCAGGATTAGGTACAGAATCTTTTTGAAGAAAACCTACTCCAAATATTTTCCATCCTTGTGCAATTGGTCTCAAGATTCAAATTGCAGGAAGAGAGGCTCTTCCCCAGGAGCAGTTGGGGTGTTGTGAGGCAGAAGGGAGAGTGTGAGGCGGGAGCCACAGGCGATCCCCCAGTGCTGTTGTTTTGTTGTGTCACCAGCAGCATCTACTAGTATCTCTAAGTACTGGTCTCCCTGCCCAGCTCTATGCCGAGAATCTGCCTGGGCTCGTGTCACAGCTATTTTTTGAGGAGTTGTTTTAGAAGTGTATCTTAGCAACTATCCATAGGCCTGCCAGTTGTCAGATGAGGCAAGAGAGATGCTAAGTGATTTGCTGAGGTGCACAGTATTGTGATGACAATTCTGCCACCCAGTTTTCTGGTCCCAGGCCATCGCTTTCTTCATTCTCTCCTGCTGCCTCTCTCAACCCATCAAACTCTTGGGAACTGAAGGCCCTCTGGATTTACTGGGTGGCTGTGGAGGAGCCCCCTTTCTAGGCTCTGAAGTCCGGGTCAAAGGTTACCTTGGCAGAGTCTTCCATAGAAAACGTGCTGGCTAGCGTCAGACTTGGGTGAGCAGTGCAGCTGAAGGTGAGGAAGGTGGAAAAGGATGGAAGCCAGGGGGCAGGAGGCTTTACAAGGACTCCTCCTGATTCTGGAAGATGCCGGGATTGGGAGGCCTACCATTTCCTTTTTCTCTTACTCGGATCCAGTGCTGGAAAATCACCTTACAAAGAAGGAGAACATGGAACAAGGGTCCCTGAAATGGAGCGTCTGCCACCACTACATCCAGGCATTTGGAGGTATGGTCTGTCAGCTGCCCATACCAGACCTGAGGCTTTTTCTCTGAGCAGCCCTGTCCCTGAAGCTGGGTGAGACTGGAATGTGTGAGGTTATGTGAAATCGGGAGGCCCAGAAGGGTCATGCAGTTCCTGGGTCTGATTTGCACAATCCCAGTCCCAACTACATTCCATTACAGTAACTCCACCAGCACAGTCAGTGCTGGCAGTTATGTTTTTACACATATTTCCGTTAAAACGTAACTAGGATTTGTTTTAATCAGGTATGACAATTATTGTCACAAAAGGAGAAGTTTGTACATACACATCCCGAGAAACAGGAGGCAGGCACACCATGCAGGGCCACATGGGGAATCACCAGCATTGGTCAGGAGGCAGAGGGGCAAGAAAGGAGAGCATGGCCCATTGCCTTTCTTGGGTTTTCATGGGAAGGAGTGAGCAAGGCATGGTAGGTGTACTGAGTAAGCTTAGGGTTGGTTAGTTTGAATGATTTTGGGGGTACTCTAGGCTATAGAGGTGGTCCCAGTTATCTGGTACCTAGCCTAGGGGTGAACTGGTCAGGGAGAACATTGGCTGGGGTGTGAGAATTTGATAAAGATAGTTGGAGGTGTGGACTGTGAACTGATTGGTTTATGTATGAAAAGTGTTCTCACAGGTAGTCATTTGCTCTCTCTAGGACTTAGCTAGTCCAGGGAGGGGCAGTCTTTCCAGAATCAAGAACCCAAATGCCACAGCATCAAGAATACAGAAAATAAGAAAATATGATCATTGCAGTACTCTTTACTTAAGTGTTTTTGAACTGCAGGTCCTGACTAACTACTGGGTTGTGAAATAAATTAACTGGATTGTAAGCAGCACTGAAAGAAATGAGAAGGAAAAGAATAGCAAATATCTGTACACCTAACATACAGTAACAATGGTGAAGCTTTTATTTTTGGTATATATCAAAATATGTTTCTGATGGTGGATGACTACTAGAAATTTCAAAGTTACTGCTTTATCAAGTGGTATCTAATATTAAGTTTATACAAATATAACTGTGGAATGTTACAAACACAAAACTATGTATATGATATTTTTTGAGTGATTTAAGAAATTTTTTTGAGAAATTTTGTTTCCATGCCAACTTTTTACTCTCCATTGACTTTGAAACCTAACACGTGTGAGGTGTGTCTTCTCTCTACCTGTCCGGGGTGTGAAGAGGTAGGCTGTGTGTCAGAAATCACCACCCCAACTCCTTCCATCAGGGGCATCCCTGCAGGAAGAGCAAATTCTTGTGGAATGCATGAATGAATCCAGTGACCAACTGATCTGTGTTTACAAAGTACCTATTGTGGGCCAGACACGGTGCATGCTCTGAAGGGATGGGGATATAAGGTCACCTAAGAGCCAACCCTGGAATCCAGCTGGAGAATGATATCACTCGGATCAACCATGTAGCAAGAGAGATCTCTGGCCAGGAAAGTCTCATGTCACTGTAGAAGAGATGGACCTTGAGTAGGGCTTACGGAAGGGTAGAATTCAGGAAGAGGACACAGGCATGGGACACAGACTGGATAGGTGGATAGAGTGCTGGGGCAAGAGGCACATTCTAAAGGAAGGAATGTACCTTGGGTTTTCCCATCCTTGGCTTTTTTGAACCCTAGCTTCACCGCTCACCAACTCTTTTACTTTGGGCAAGTTTCTTCCCCTCTTGCAGACTCAGTAAATAGGCATAGGAATTTGGAACTCAGAAATAATGCATATGTTTAGTACTATGCCTAGCACAGAGTACATAAAAGTACATACCACATAAAAGGTAGCTGTGGTTTCAATTTTATTTCAGTTTTGAAAATTGAACCTTCAGGACCTGTATAAGGAGAATTAACTTCTGTAGAATACTTCCTATGTGCCAGGTACAGGGCTGGGTGCTTGACACACATCATCTCGTGTCACCTTCAGAGTGGCCTCCTGGGGCTGGTATGATCGCTATCACCATTTCTTCGGTAAGGAAGTAGAATGTCACTGACATTTACTACTTTGCCCAGGGGCACATAGCTTATAAGAAGTACAGCCAGGATTTGAACCCAGGCTTTTTAACCTTGGAACCTGCTCCTTCCAAGTCCTTTAAGGTGGATGGGGGTCAGGTGGATGCGAGGGCCTGGGATGGCTGAGCAGCTCTGTCAGCAATTGCCATGCACCTTCTCGTGGCACCTGTGTGTCACCTCCCTCTCCCTTCACAGGTTACATGGTCTCTGTCATGGCTTTCCTTCTCATGGTGGTGTTCATCTTCCTCCTGACCTTCAACTTCTGGTGGCTGAGCTATTGGTTGGGTCAGGGCTCCGGGGTGAGTATCATAATGGGAGTGGGTGTGTTTCTTTGGCCTTTGTGGAGTGGGGTGGCATCTAACCCCATGGGGTCAGAGCAGGGGTTCGGGGACCCAGTCACAAGCCCAGAGTCTACTGTTGCCAAGTTGCCAAAAGGAGGAGCTCTGGAGAGAGCCTCTGAGAGCCAGAACACAGGGGTTCCCTCCAAGCTCTGGCCTCCTGTGTCCATGGAATGAGCGGTCACCCATGCAGTCTTGCCAGGACAAAACCAAAAGGTTTCTATCCATGAACAGCTGCCCAGGAAGGTTTTACATTGGACTTTAGTGACTCTTTCCTCCAGCAGCACTTCGTTCTCTCACTAGGCTTTATTTAAAGTATGCCTCTGCACTCCTTACGGGCTGGGAGGCCACATCAAATATAAACATGGTTGACATTAGTTAAAGCAGGGAAAACAGTTTTTACTCAGTCATCACTGAGAACAGGGGGAAGAGCTGAGCTCCATTCTGATTTGTGTAGAGGTGATTTGGGTGTTTTAAAGGGGGAATGAGGGACAGGGGAGTGTTGGGGCTCCTTAGAGTCGTAGAATTGAAAACTACAAAGAGTTGGCAAGTGTGATGTGGTTAGGCAGCTGTGTCTGCTAGCAGAACAGTCTGTCCTCCCACAGAGATGAGGAGGCTGAGGTCCTTGTCTTCCTGATGATTACATCTCAAAGGATTGGTTCTCAGGTCCTTGAGAGAGATGCTTCTGAGTTGCAAGAGATACATATTTGCAATTATGAGCCCTTTTCAGTAAGGGCTCTGAGAAAGGGAGTCAGGGCCATATCACTAGGTGCTGAACAAACTAAGTTTTCCTGCAGCATGGGAGCTTCCTAAGACAGCCATTTCAACCAGGTGGAGGTGGGGTGGGGGCACTGGGGTCCTCTTAGGGACATGCTGGAGTGTGGGCAAGTCTCTTAGTGCAGGGGTTTGGACAGAGTTGTTCTGTGTTGTGAGTTCTGCAGTTCTCAGCCTGATGTGCCCACTTAGCTCATTAATCTTCCTATCCATGTTCCAAGGGAGGTATCACTGCCTCATTTTATGCATGCGGGAACTGCTTAGGGGAGCAGGAACCTGCTCTGGGACATGACAGTGCCAGGACTTGAACTGGGCCAGTTTCTCCAATGTTCTACTTGGGTAACTTCTGAGCCGCGTGCCAGGCAGTTTCATCAGACAACGGAAGCCACTTGAAGTATTTAGAGCTTTCAAAGGTTTCATATAGGAATTAGAGGCTATACAACCACTGGAAAGGCTGGAGGAGAGAAGGGAAATGGGCTCCAGTGATCCCAGCAGCAGGCTGCACCGACGTGGCTGACTCTCGGAAGGATGCCTGCAAACCACTCGCTAAGCTTCATGTCCCTTGCACCTGCCCACAGCGGCCACTAGCATGTGATGGGTTCTTCTCTTCCAGCTTTTAGATACCTTGTGAGTGTCTCTCCTTGCCAGAATCTAATCTGAGACCATGCTGTCAAAGAGTCTGGGAAACAGAGTCCTCAAGCTCTCCTTTGGATCATAGTGGATAGTATAGAAGGGACCAGAGTGATGCTGGATGATAATTTAGTATAAATTACTAACACCCTAGAGGGAACTAATTTATCAAGCCATTTTCTACCCTGTTGGAAAAAAAGAGGCCTCATTAGAAAGCTTGCTGCTTTGGGACAAAGATGCATTGAGAGAGGGATGAAAGGAAGTCATAAAGTGGTCAGGAGGCTGACTTAGAACAATCAGGATAGATTTGGTGACAGAGTGGAGGGAAGAGCTGGAGTCAGAGAGACAGACCAGTTTGACTGCTGTTACATGGTCTAGGGGACAGGCAATGAGGGCCTAATCCAGTGGGCAGGGAGGGGAAAGGAGAAGCAAAAGTTCCAGGTAGGAAGGTGCAACATATAGCCTCATCTTGTACCAGCTACTAAGTCTTACATGGCCCTAGGAAAAAGTCTTTTTTCCCCGTGCTGAATTTTACCCTGAACTCAAGTGGTCTGACCCCCTAAAAAAGAAAACTCACTGTTTTCTTCTATTCTCACACTATGATACCCAGTGTGAAGGTTTTTCCCCACCTCAACCAATTCTCCAGCTCTCCAGAACACCAGCTGGTGTACACAATTCAATTCAGTTCTGACACTAAGTAGCTGGAGATAATAACAGACCCCACAGGTTAAGGGCTCAGTCCCACACGAGCACCCACTTCAGATGCCAATCACAAGTCCAGACCTCCTGTGCTTCTGATGACCAGTTATAAACTGGGGACTCCCATGACCACCTCCTCAGGTAGGATAATTTGCTAGAATGCTCACAGAACTCAGGGAAACACTTTTATCAGCTTATTATAAGGGATGTAAATGATGCAAATATAAAGGATATAGATGAACATTATAAAGGATACAGATGAATAGCCAGGTGAAGAGGTACATGGGATGAGGTCCTTAAAATGTTTTCCTTTTCTAGCCCTTCAATGGCTTTACTGCTTTTAAATTTGCCTCTGTCTTTTCAATAATCACCAGTAAAGGACAAATCTCTGAGAAAATTAGCTCAACTGCAAAAACAGCCAACAATCTGCAAAAGCAAAATCCAAAAACAGATTATTTTGATACTTAGGAGGCAACCAGAAACCCTTTCCTTGTGTCCCCAGGATTTGTCCCTCATCCTGAGTGACAGTGGGCTCTCAGATGCCTCAACTCCTGCCGCAGCTGAACTGAGCTCTGCCCCTTTGCCCCTTTTCCCTGCCCCCTTGCCACCAGGGGGAGATCAGAGTCTTTGAGGGGGTGAATGTTTTGCTCTTAATTTCTCAAAGCGACTGTGGCAGTTCTTAATGCTTTTGTTCATGTATTTAACAAAAGATTCTGTAGATAAAATTTGAAGTTAATAGAAGCAGAAAAGGTGAAGAAGCTGATAATCTGCCTCTCTTTGCCCCCTTGCACCTTAGAGAGCACACGTGAATGTGAACTGCCCTTGGTTAGCAGTATCCAGGTGTTTGCAGTGAGAGCTGCTGTAAAGGACACTTCAGATCCAAATAATTACTACTAGTCAAAGTGTGCTTTCCTCCTCCCTGCCTCCTCTTTTCATTCCTTCCTTTAGTTTTGGCGTGAGTAGATATGATTAACTTCTATTCATGTCTTTCCTGTGTTATGGCTTGAGAAATACATAGGGAAATGCAGGTGGTCAGCTGGTCAGCTGCTCAGTGCCTGAGCCTTTAAGCAATGCCCTCTGTAAAGGGCGTTGCTATGCTGGGGGTTGGGGAAGCCTTAGAAGGCCTGCTGTGGTCACGGTTTTGCCATTAATTACTTGGATGAGCTTGAGCAAATCACTAAGTTGCTTCCCCTTCTCTGGGCTTCAGTTTCCTCATCTGTGTAATGAGAACACTGAACTAGATGCTTTATAGTTAGAGCCCTTCTAGTATGTTTTTTTGTCTCCAAAGGGCCTCATGTCAACTGCTTTTAGAAATCAGTCTGGGGTACCACCTTTAGGAAGGGGTAGTCATGGTTAAATTCTATTCCAAGATGCCAAGTCATATGCAATTGTAGTGGAATTGCTGCTACTAATTTTTGAGGTTCCTGAACGGAAATGGTCCCATCTGTAGAAAAAATAAAAAAAGAGCTGGTATTAATGGAATGCTTACCAGAAGGCAGCTACTATTCTGAGCACATTCAGTGTGTTACCTCTTCTTCCCTTTCTCCTTCCTCAGTCTTTCCCTCCCTCCCTTCTTCCTTCCTTCCTTCCTTCCTTCCTCCCTCCCTCTCTCCCTCCCTCCCTCCTTTCCTTCCTTCCTTCCTTGCCTCGTTCCTTCCTTCCTTCCCTCCTTTCCTCCTTCCTTCCTTCCTTCCTTCCCTCCCTCCTTCCTTCCTTCCTTCCTTCCTTCCTCCCTCCCTCTCTTCCTCCCTCCCTCCCTTCCTTCCTTCCTTCCCTCGTTCCTTCCTTCCTTCCCTCCTTCCCTCCTTCCTTCCTTCCTTCCCTCCCTCCTTCCTTCCTTCCTTCCTTCCTTCCCTCCTTCCCTCCCTCCTTCCTTCCTTCCTCCCTTCCTTCCTTCCCTCCTTCCTTCCTTCCTTCTTTCTTCCAACAGCTTTGTTGAACAGATCTTTCTTCTTTCTGTCTTCCAACAACTTTATTGAGATATAATTCACATAACCATATAACCCACCCTTTTATATTGTACAACTCAGGTGTTCAGTATATTTACAGAGTTGTACAATCCTCCCCACCACTCTATGAAGCATTGTTATTATCCCCAATTTTCAGATGAGGACTTTGAGACTCAGAGGGTAAAGTAACTTTCCTAAGATCACACAGCAGTAGGTAGATGAGTCCGTCAGCATTGGAACCCAGGAAAATTGACTCTGGGGCCCATGTGTTTAACCATTGCTCTACACTGTCTCCTCTGGACATCCCTTAGACTACATCCCTCACCTCTTTGGAGCCCAGGGGTAACCAATATGTTCGTCAAGTCCCAGGCAAGTCCTGCAGCTTCTCTCGTGACCTGGGTTGCTTTTGTCCCTGCAGGTGTTGTGCTGCCCCATGAGCTTCTTTGACGTGACCCCAGTGGGACGACTCCTGACCTGCTTTGCAGGGGACTTGGATAAGCTGGACCAGCCTCTGCCTGTTGTCACTGAAGAGTTCCTGCTCCTGCTTTTGATGGTGATCTCTATCCTGTTGGTCGCCATTGTGCTCTCTCCATATATCCTGCTGATAGCAGCCATTTTGGCCACTGTTTGCCTCTTTTATTATTTGTGAGTGGGATCTTCTTTGCTTATGGACATAGTTTGTGACTTAGGGTGCAAGGCTGCGGCCTACCTAGAGCTGGGTGGTCCCGGAGGTGGCTGATCCAGGTCACTCACTCTCATTCTTTATGAAGGTTGTTCAAGAGGGCTGTCAACATGTTCAAGAGACTGGAGACCTACAGCCACTCCCCTCTCTTCTCCCACATCCTCATGTCTGCACGTGGCCTGAGCTCCATCCATGTCTATGGAAAAACTGAAGACTTCATCAATGAGTGAGTCCTCTGCTGCCAGGCACAGATGGTAGGGATCATGGGGGTTGTGGGGAGCAGGAAAGTAGGAAATAGAGCAGCCAGGAATAGTGTGACCTTTGGGAGAGTCAGAGACAGCATTGCTTTATTCCATTTATTTCTTGCAGCCTTTAGAACCTCGTTGGTAAGATGATGTTTCTTATAAGAATAGAAAATGTAAGTGATATGGAAAGTATTTGTTAACCTGAAAGACATGTGGATATTACATCCATGTATTAATATGATTAATATTGAGTAGCATTACTGTGTCAGCACTTCTTTTTGTTTTTTTCTTTTCCAAACATGTATCTAATTTTAATAAAATAATAAGGAACAGTAGCTTTCCATATAACAGAATTTCCTTCACTGTTCACACCTGTAGATTTATGTTCTAAATGTTTGTTGAAACAAACAAAAACAAAAATGTTCTATGGCTGGACTTAATTGTTTAATGTGAACTTATCTACTTGAAAAGATCGAGCAAACATGATCTGTGCTGAACTGTAGAACGCTCACAGTCTGGTGGAAGGTAGAGGCACAGACATGTACTTTTGTAATAATACAGGGTTAAATATGATAGCATAGGAGAGGAACAGATAAAATGCCATAAGAGTTCAGAAGCGAAAGAGATGATCTGCAACGCGGGGATCAGGGAAGGCTTTTGGGGGAGGTAACATCTGAGTTGGCCTTGAAGCCTGTAAGAGCTGGGCATGGCAGACAGTGTGTGCTCAGTTCACCAGAATATTGGGTGAGCAGCAGTGCCACAGAACTCTCCCTGTGGCATTGGAGAACACCCAGGGACTGTGCAGACACTAGGACTAGGGGCATCCTGGAGCGATGCATCCATTCAGTCAGCACTGAGAACCTACCAGATGCTCAGCGCCCATGGGGGTACAGCAGTGAGCAAGACAGACAGCCCCCACTCTGAGGCAGATGGGCACTAGGAGGGGACCACTTCCCTTCACTCACTCAGAAGTCCTGGCATATATTCACTCTTTGGCCCATTTGGGGTAACTTACCCATCCCTGAACCAATCACCAAGGCTGGGAGATGAGCACCTGCTGATAGGCCTTCTTAGGTCAGAGCCTACTCACAGATCTGGGGTCAGGTCAGCTCTGCGGCTGAGAGAGTGGAAGGGAAGAATCCCCCAAAGAAAAGTGAGGCCCTGGTGGTGGGAGTGGGGAGCCAGATGCCAGAGGAAGCCACCCCCGTCGTTCCTGGGGAATCCCTGGGCCAGACAGATGCATGGGTTTTCAGGGTATCCTTTCTTTCTCAGGTTTAAAAGGCTGACTGATGCCCAGAGTAACTACTTGCTGATGTTCCTGGCTTCCATGAGATGGCTGGCACTGAGACTGGAGCTTGTGACCAACCTGGTGACCTTGGCTGTGGCTTTTTTTGTAGCTTTTGGCATTTCCTCTGTCCCCTATTCCTACAAAGCCATGGCTCTCAGTCTCATCCTGCAGGTGAGGGAGGGATTATTAGACAGTGGGGGCTTGGCCTGCAGCCCATGGGCAGATCGGGGTTTCATGGGACTTGGATGACACCTGGGGTTCGGCCATTTGTGATCTTACAAACTATGTGCTTGGTCCTTCTGAATCTGCAGCTTTGCTCTGTTTCCTTGAAACCTCTGAACTGGGAGTCTGTATTTAAAGGTATTTAATGGAATTGTAAAATATTGGGATTGAAAGGGAGCCCACGGCAACAGAGTCCAGTCCTCTTTTGTGCAGATGGGGAAATTGAGGTTCAGAGTGGGAAAGGAGTTGTCCAAATGGACATAGCATGAGAAGCACAGCCAGGCTCTTGGCTTCCTGGCTGGTATCTCTTCACTTTACTGTTCATGCCCTGATTCAGTTGTCCAGCTCTTCTGGGTTAAAAGGTAGGTGTCTCTGTCCTCCCCTGGAACAGGGTTCCTTAAACTTCAAAGGGCATAAGACTTGAAACCAAGGGCTTGGCCCCAGCCTCTCAGGCTTATTCAGCCCAGGCCCCTGGGGAGGCCAACGGGAGGGTCCCACTCCGGAGCCTAATCCAAGGACTTGGGGCCAGGCCTGGCGGCACAGGGGCTTGGAATCTAATTTTTAAAAACAGGTTCTTCAGGGGGTTCTGATGTAGCAGTGTGTGTACCTCACAGTCAAGTTCCTCCACGCCCGGCACCCTGGGGTGTGGAGAGAGCCTGACTGGTCCAGGTTCATGTCCACAGTTAGTCCTGCGGAAGGGTCCTCCATGAAGGGCTGTGAGGACAGAGCGCGGCAGCCACCTGGGCCACTGTGGCCACACATCCCAGGGCACTCCCCCCGGGGACTTTATTAACTGTCCTCTCAGGGTTGTGTGGCTTTCCAACTGGCTTTGGGTCTCCTGTGCCCCAGGGCAGAGGTGATCTGTCAGGCATGCCAAGGGGCCCGTTTGTCCCTTGCAGAGCCCATGCAGCAGGCACACATTTTGCATAGACATACGTGTTCAGGCCTGTGTGTGCGGCTGGCTGGGGAGTGCCCACACTCACACAGCTGACTAGTGCAGGAACAGTGGGATTTCCTGGGAGCTTGTGCGAAGCTGTGCCGTGCTGTCTTCCACTGAGTTCTCACGACATCCCATGAGACGCAGGGAAGTCAGGGACGTGGTCGAGCACATTTGGGATGTGCAGGTTTGAACCAGGCTCTGCTCATCATTAGCTGTGTGACTTAGAGGAAGTCTGGCACCCTCCTTGTGTCTGGGGATCCTCATCTGTAAAAGGGAGATAATAACAGTTCCGAACTCACAGACTTGGGGGTTAATGCATGATGAACACCTAGAATAGTGCTTGGCCCAGAATAAACACTCAGTGAATGTCAGCTGTTCTTGTTTTGGCTTACAGATAGGAAACCAGAGCTTTGGGAGTTCAGTAATGCCTATGTTCCCACAGCTATGAAGAGACAGGTTTGTCCATAGTGGATCACATTCACACTCTCTCTTTTTCCTCTCTGACACGTGCACACGCATGAGCACACACACATGCACACCTGCACCAGCGCTGAGTTGCTTCCAAGCCTTCCAAGCCTTCCAGAGCTTAGGAGAGGCACCAAAGTGGTGCCACAGGGGACTTAGAGTCACTAAGGCCAGAAATCCTTTCTGGTGGCTGCGTGGCCTGGGCCAGGAGGGCAAAGCCTGGGGCAAAGTCTTGCTCTGCTGGTGCCGGGAAAGGTAGGCAGCGCCCCAGGATGCACTGTGCATACACAGGCGCCTGCCCAGCCTCCCTGGCTTGCTCGGCCACAGGAAGCTAATGAGGAACTCTGCCTGCTTTGCTTTGAAATGGCCCTGTGTCCCTTCTTTCTTCTCACTGTTGGTTGCCCCGTTCCGGTGTTTCATCTCTATCCTGGGTAACAACTTCCCAGTGTCCTCCCCTCTTGTGAACCCCTCCAGTCCACTTCCCACACTCTTACTAGAGTTTAATTACAGTTTTCCTCCTCTCACTGCCTTGTTCAGAATCTTCAGAGAATTTCTTTTTCCTTATGCACCAGACCTAGGCTGTGGACCCTGCCTTCCAGGAGCCTTGAATCTGGCCCATGACTGCAGCATGCTTTCCCCCTCTTGTCAGACTGGTGTCTCACTGACATAGGCGTCCACTCCAAGGGCATTATGTGCAAGCTTTGGGAAAGGAATCACACACCATGTTGCTCTGTAGCCCTGTGTAGTATAAATGCTAGAGATGCTTCTGGCTGCAAGCCAAAGCAAGCTATACAACCAATTCAAAATGGCCTTGACAGTCTGGGAACTTATTATCTGATATAACCTGAATGCTGGGTTAGGGTCATTCTCTGTTGGTTAATTTATGGGCCTAGAATGAACCCAAGATCATTTATCATTCTGCTCTGGCATCCACAGCTTGGTTTTGTCATCAGGATTGTCTACTGAAGGCACAAAATGGCTGCTGCAGCCCCAGCAACATGTCCTCACACAAATACCTGCCTAAGGCTGAAGAGGAGATAACTTTTTCCATGTGTCCTTTTTTAAGAACAAGGAGAAGTTTCTCACAATACTCCTATCTGGCTCTTCCCTCATGCTTCATTGGCCAGAATTATATCATAGCTCACACCTCAACTAGTCATTGGCAAGAGAAGTGAAATCAACATGATTGATTTGAACTAACTAAGCCTCCCTGGAGCACCAGGCTGCCAGACACCTGATCAATGGGAGGTGTGCTAGCAAGGAAAAAAGAAGGGACCAGCTATTAAGGAACCAGCTGTCTGGTATACTGACTGAGGGAAAGGCAGTCTTCCTGGCCTCCTTTACCAACTCAGTGTCATTTCAAGACAGTGTCCCCCTTTTCTGATTTATATAGGGCTTTCCCTCCCCTTTTCATACCCTTTGCTTCAGCCATAGCCAAATGGTAGGTATGGCCCTGGATGTATCCTGCTATCATACTACTTTCAGGACTTTGTCCCCTCTATTTGGAACCCATTTTTAGCCTTCTAAACCCCACCTCTCCTTAAAAATGAAACTACAGCGCCAGCTCCTCCAGGAATCCTTCCCTGTGGCCCTCATCTGGGTGGCTGCCCTGTGGGCCTGATGGCACCCAACATTGATGCCCACTGTGGAGCACATCCCTCCATGCTGCCTTTCTCTGTTGACCTGTCTGTCTTCACATCCAGCTGGGGGTTCCTTGAGGGCAGGGCCTGTGTCTGTTGCACTTTGGGGTACTTTGCCTGGCTTAATGCTTGGCATATAGCCCTCATGGAGTGTATTAAATTAACTTGATGTCCAGCACCCTCTGCATGGGCTGTTTCCCCATATTTTGGGCCAGGGGGATGGAGAGTGTAAAGGCTGGGGTCCAAGTCCCAGCTCTGCATCCAGCTTTCAGGTGATTCTATGTATGTCATTTCCTCCCTTTGGGCCTCAGTTTCCTCATCCATGGTGCCTCCTGAGAGTCCCCAAGATTCCTTTTAGCCTGGATTTCCCTGAAGGCAGAGCCTGAGACAAGGACCTGGGTGCAGGCACATTACTTGGGACATGCTCCTGGGAAACATGACTGAGGGAATAGGAGAGTGAGACAGGGAAGAAGGAACTCCATCATGACAGTATATCATTGATGTCGCTCTTCTAGGTTACCAGAACTCAACTCTACTGGGATCTCCTAAGAGCTACAGAGGATGTCTCAGGATTATCCCCATTTCCTTTCCCCATTAGTTGAGGCTTGCTTCCCAGAGCCTACATGCCCCTGTGTTTCTGGGTTGCACGTGTGCATGGGCTGAGCGGGCTTCTGTGGTGTGGATGATGGCTCTGAGCAGAAGACAGAAAGACACACAGATGGTACTTGAGATGCACAAGTGTCCATAGGGTACTGCTCATAGCTGCCCACCGCAGCTGCAGCTAATCTCAGAAGTGGGCTCAGATGGCACCAGAGACATCTCTGTTCCAGAAATTGTCTTGGTTTGGAGAATCACTTGGGGGACTGGCAACAGGTGGTTTTCAGGAGTGTTGAGAGCTTGAGAATAAACTCAGCAGCCTCTTGACCTCCTGACACTTCTCCTTTGTTCCAGCTGGCAGCCAACTTCCAGGCCACTGTCCGGATTGGTTCAGAGGCTGAGGCCCACTTCACAGCCATGGAGAAGATGCTGCAGTACATGAAGGTGAGAATGCAGGCTGGGTTTGTTCTGGGTTGCTCTGGAAGGTTCCATATCCGAGCCTGGGCCTCTGCTTCTGTGGCCTTTGCAAGCACTGGGGGCCTGAGAGTTACCCAGAAAGCAACCAGTGCTCCTGGCCCATTCCCCACATCTTCCCTGGACCTGTGCATATAATATCTTAGAAGCTCTTTCATACCAATTGGTTCATTTGACCACATCCCTCACAGCATTCCTAGGTGTAGAGGGAACAATTGGCCCTTTTTAGAAATGAAAGATTTGCTCAAGTACAAAAATAACAATACTTGGTATTAGTATTTCTTCTATTTATGGTAGTTAAGAGCAGATTTTTGAGCCAGATGGCCTAGGTTCAAGCCCAAGCCTTGCTGTGGAAAGTAACCTTGGGCAACTTCTTCAGGCTCTCTGTTCCACATCTCTGAAATGGGACAGATCAGGGTATCTATTTCATTGGATTATTACAAAGATTAAGTAATGTAATATGTAAGACAGGTAGCACAGTGCCAGGCCTCTAGTAAAAGTGCAGTTTTACTATATATAGATTATCTCACGGAATCAGGTTGATTGAATTATTATCCCCATTATCCAGAAGAGGAAACGGAGGCTTAGTCAGGCTGACCATCTTTCTTATGATTACACAGCCTGGGGCTAGCAGAGCCCTTTAAAGCCAGGCCTCCTGCCCCTGTTACATGAGTGGAACTTGTGAATCAGGAACTTTGATTGCACATGAGGGATGCTGTTGTGACACTGCATGGGCAATAGAGTTGGGACATGCAGCCAGGGGCCCCTGCTTCTCCTCCATTGTTCTCTCCTCCCAACACACCCAACTTGATGCAGAGTCGTGGGCATCAAGTCAGGCAGCCCTGGTTTCAGTCCTCAGCCATCCTCCCATCAGCTCTGTAATCTTAAGCAAGTCACTGAACCTGTTTCAGCCTCTATTTCCATGGCTGTGAAATGCATCTAAAATTGCCTACCTCAGAGTTCCGGGAAGATGGCGGCATGAGCAGGGCGGTGGAAATCTCCCAAAACCATATATATCTATGAAAATACAGCAAATACAACTATTCCTAAAAGAGAGACAGAATACACATGACAGTGCACAGCCTGCATCTGTACCTGAGAGGACTCGGTACCCCGCGAGGCGGGGAAGATACAGAACCGCGACCCGGCGGGACCCGAGCACTCCCCCACACAGTGCACCGGCGGGAGGAGAGGATTCAGAGCTGGGAGGGAGTGGAAGGAAGTATATGCCCGTGAAATAACCCTCCCTGGTGATCTGTGCTGGGAGCACTGACACACACTGCGCGGTGTATCAGATATCGAAGAGGCAGAAGGTGCAGGTTTTGAGCTGGAATGTGCCCAGGTCCTTGCAGCAGGCTCCTGGGACAAAAGAAAAGCGTGCGCTTTTTTTGGCACTCTTAAGGAGGCAAGGGCCTAGGATCATCTCAGCACACTCGGCCCAGCAGGCTGGGAGTCCTGAGGAATTTCAGACCCCTTGGCTGGTGACTGGAAGAAACTCCCTACACTGAAACTTCACACAGAGAACAACAGCCTAACATTCATTCCTGCCCCGGCCAGAGCCACAAAGGGCCCTGCGGAGCTGCAAGGCCACGGCTCTGCAATAGTGGAGCAACAGTGCCACCAACAGCATCCTTACAGAATCTACTCCCGGTTATTTTTTTTTCTTTTCTTTTCTTTCTTTCCTTTTTTTCTCTTTTCTTTCTCTTCCTTCTTTTTTTTTTAAAGTCTTAAAGAGCCCAGCTGACATACATGGCACCTACCAGCGACCACTTCTATCACCATGAAAAGACAGAGGACTATGGTACAGACCAAGCTCACCCAGACACAGACAACACCAGAGAGGGAGCCTGAAGGGATAGAAATGCACAATCTTCCTGAAAAAGAATTCAAAATAAAAGTCATAACCATGCTGATGGATCTACAGAGAAATATGCAAGAGCGGAGGGAGGAAGTGAGGGAAGTCAAGAAATACAATGCAGAAATGAGACAAGCAACTGAAGGGCTTAGCATCAGACTGGACGAGATGCAAGAGGCTGTTAATGGAATAGAAGTCAGAGAACAGGAATACAGAGCAGCTGAGGCAGAGAGAGATAAAAGGATCTCTAGGAATGAAAGAATATTAAGACAACTGTGTGACCAATTCCAACAGAACATTATTCGCATTATAGGAGTACCAGAGGAAGAAGAGAGAGAAAAAGGAATAGAAAGTGTCTTTGAAGAAATAATTGCTGAAAACTTCCCCATGCTGGGGAAGGAAATAGTCTCACAGTCCACAGAAGCCCACAGATCTCCCAACACAAGGGAACCATGGAAGAAAACACCAAGACACATAATTAAAATGGGAAAGATCAAAGATAAAGACAGAGTATTAAAGGCAACTAGAGAGAGAAAAAAGATCACCTACAAAGGAAAACCCATCAGACTATCATCAGAGTTCTCAACAGAAACCTTACAGGCCAGAAGAGAATGGCATGATATATTTAACATAATGAAACAGAAGGGCCTCGAACCAAGAATATTGTATCCAGCACGATTATCATTTAAATATGCCAGAGGGATTAAACAATTTCCAGACAGGCAAAAGCTGAGAGAATTTGCCTCCCATAAACCACCTCTACAGGACATCTTAAAGGAACTGCTATACAGGGAAGCACTCCTAAGGCTAAAAAGATGTCACCAGAGAAAATAAAATCATAACAAAGAAAGCAGACCATCCAAATACTAACTAAAGGCAAAGAATAAAACACGTAGTATATAAAGAATGGAGGAGGAAAAATAAGAAGGGAGAAAAATAAAGAAACATCAGACGGTGTTTACAATACCATAACAAGAAACTTAAGCTAGACTGTTAGATAGTAAAGAGGCAACCCTTGAACCTTTGGTAACCACAAACCTAAGCCAGCAATGGCAATAAGTACATATCTATCAATAATCACCCTAAATATAAATGGACTGAATGCACCAATCAAAAGACACAGAGTAACAGACTGGATAAAAAGAAAGAACCATCTATATACTGCTTACAAGATACTCACCTCAAACCCAAAGATATACAGAGACTAAAAGTGAAGGGATGGAAAAAGATATTTCATGCAAACAAGGAGAAAAAAGCAGGTATTGCAGTACTTGTATCAGACAAAATAGACTTCAAAACAAAGAAAGTAGCAAGAGATAAAGAAGGACATTACATAATGATAAAGGGGTCAGTCCAACAAGAAGATATACACATTATAAATATATATGCACCCAACACAGGAGCGCCAGCATATGTGAAACAAATACTAACAGAATTAAAGGAGGAAATAGACAGCAATGCATTCATTTTAGGTGACTTCAACACACCACTCACTCCAAAGGACAAATCAACCAGACAGAAAATAAGTAAAGACACAGAGGCACTGAACAACACACTAGAACAGATGGACCTAACAGACATCTACAGAACTCTACACACAAAAGCAACAGGATACACATTCTTCTAAAGTGCACATGGAACATTTTCCAGAATAGACCACATACTAGGCCACAAAACGAACCTCAGTAAATTAAAAAATATTGAAACCTGACCAAACAACTTCTCAGATCACAAAGGTATAAAACTAGAAATAAATTTCAGAAAGAAAACAAAAAGGCTCACAAATACATGGAGACTTAACAACATTCTCCTAATTAATCAATGGGTTAACAACCAAATCAAAGCAGATATCAAAGAATATGTGGAGACTACTGACAACAACAACACAAAGCCACAACTTCTATGGGACGCAGCAAAGGCAGTTCTAAGAGGAAAGTATATTGCAATCCATTCCTATTTAAAGAAGCAAGAATATTCCAAATGAAGAAAGACACAATTACTGAAATTGGAAAAAGAAGAACAAATGAGACTGAAAGTCATCAGAAGGAGGGACATAATAAAGATCAGAGATAATAAATAAAATTGAGACGAATAAAACAAAAGAAAAAATCAATGAAACCAAGAGCTGGTTCTTTGAAAAAAATAAACAAAATAGATAAACCCTTAGCCAGACTTATTAAGACAAAAAGAGAATCTACAGACATAAACAGAATCAGAAATGAGAAAGGAAAAATCATGACGGAACCCACAGAAATACAAAGAATTATAAGAGAATATTATGAGAATCTATATGCTGACAAGCTGGAAAACCTAGAAGACATGGACAACTTCTTAGAAAAATACAACCTTCCAAAACTGACCAAACAAGAAACAGAAAAACTAAACAGACCAATCACCAGCAATGAAATTGAAGTGGTAATCAAAAAACTACCCAAGAACAAAACCCCCAGACAAGATGGATTCACTCTGAATTCTACCAGACATATAGAGAAGAAGTAACACCCATTCTCCTTAAAGTTTTCCAAAAAATAGAAGAGGAGGGAATACTTCCAAACTCATTCTATGAAGCCAGCATCACTCTAATACCAAAACTTGGCAAAGACCTCACCAAAAAAGAAAATTACACACCAATATCCTGATGAACGTAGATGCAAAAATACTCAACAAAATATTAGCAAACAGAATCCAAAAATACATCAAGAGGATCATACACCATGATCAAGTGGGATTCATCCCAGGGATGCAAGGATGGTACAACATTCGAAAATCCATCAGCATCATCCACCACATCAACAAAAAGAAGAACAAAAACCACATGATCATCTCCATAGATGCTGAAAAAGCATTTGACAAAATTCAGCATCCATTCCTGATTAAAACTCTCAACAAAATGGGTATAGAGGGCAAGTACCTCAACATCATAAAGGCCATATATGACAAACCCACAGCTAACATCATACTTAACAGCGAGACGCTGAAAGCTTTTCATCTAAGATCGGGAGCAAGACAGGGATGCCCACTCTCCCCACTCTTATTCAACATAGTGCTGGAGGTCCCAGCCACAGCAATCAGAAAACACAAAGACATACAAGGCATCCAGATTGGTAAAGAAGTCAAATTGTCACTATTTGCAGATGACATGATACTGTACATAAAAAACCCTAAAGACTCCACTCCAAAACTACTAGAACGAATATCTGAATTCAGCAAAGTTGCAGGATACAAAATTAACACACAGAAATCTGTTGCTTTCCTATACACTAATGATGAACTAATAGAAAGAGAAATCAGAAAAGCAATTCCATTCGCAATTGCATCAAAAAGAATAAAATAAGTAGGAATAAACCTAATGAAGGAAGTGAAAGACCTGTACTCTGAAAACTATAAGACACTCCTAAGAGAAATCAAAGAGGACACTAACAAATGGAAATGCATCCCATGCTCTTGGCTGGGAAGAATAAATATTGTCAAAAGGGCTATACTACCTGAAGTAATCTACAGATTCAATGCAATCCCTACCAAAATACCACCAGCTTTCTTCAGTGAACTGGAACAAATAATTCTAAAATTCATATGGAACCACAAAAGACCCCGAATAGCCAAAGCAATCCTGAGAATGAGGAATAAAATGGGGAATTACGCTCCCTGACGTCAAGCTCTACTACAAAGCCACAGAAATCAAGACAATTTGGTATTGCCCAAAAACAAACCCACAGACCAGTGGAACAGCGTAGAAAATCCAAACATTAACCCAAACATATGCAGTCAATTAATATTTGATAAAGGAGCCTTGGATATACAATGGGGAGATAAAAGCCTCTTCAGCAGCTGGTGTTGGGAAACGTGGACAGCTACATGTAAGAGAATGAAACTGGACTGCTGTCTTGCCCCATACACAAAGGTAAACTCAATGTGGATCAAAGACCTGAATGTAAGTCATGAAACCATAAAACTCTTAGAAAGAACATAGGCAAAAATCTCTTGGACATAAACATGAGCGACTTCTTCATGAACGTATCTCCCCGGGCAAGGGAAACAAAAGCAAAAATGAACAAGTGGGACTGTATCAAGCTGAAAAGCTTCTGTACAGCAAAGGACACCAACAGTAGAACAAAAAGACATCCTACAGTACTGGAGAATATATTCATAAAAAACATATCTGATAAAGTGTTGACATCCAAAATATATAAAGAATTCATGCACCTTAACAAACAGAAAGCAAATAATCCAATTAAGAAATGGGCAGAGGACATGAATAGACACTTCTCAAAGAAGAAATTCAGATGGCCAACAGGCACATGAAAAGATGCTCCACATCGCTAATCATCAGAGAAATGCAGATTAAAACCACAATGAGATATCACCTCACACCAGTGAGGATGGCCAACATCCAAAACACAAACATCAACAAATGTTGGTGAGGATGTGGAGAAAAGGGAACCCTCCTACACTGCTGGTGGGACTGCAAATTAGTTCAACCATTGTGGAAAGCAGTATGGAGGTTCCTCAAAAAACTCAAAATAGAAATACCATTTGACCCAGGAATTCCACTCCTAGGAATTTACCCTAAGAATGCAGCAGCCCAATTTGAAAAGACAGATGCACCCCTATGTTTATGCAGCACTATTTACAATAGCCAAGAAATGGAAGCAACCTAAGTGTCCATCAGTAGATGAATGGATAAAGAAGATGTGGTACATATACCCAGTGGAATATTATTCAGCCATAAGAAGAAAACAAATCCTTCCATTTGCAACAACATGGATGGAGCTAGAGGGTATTATGCTCAGTGAAATGAGCCAAGCCGAAAAAGTCAAGTACCAAATGATTTCACTCATCTGTGGAGTATAAGAACAAAGAAAAAACTGAAGGGACAAAACAGCAGCAGACTCACAGAACCCAGGAACGGACTTATAGTTACCAAAGGGAAAGTGACCGGGGAGGATGGGTGGGAAGGGAGGGACAAGGGGGAAAAAGGGGCATTACGATTAGCAGATATAGTGTTGGTGGTGCACGGGTAGGGCTGTACAACTCAGAGAAGACAAGTAGTGACTCTATAGCATCTCACTATGCTGATGGACAGTGACTGTAATGGGGTTGGTGGGGGCGACTTGATGAAGGGGGTAGTTTAATCACCATGATATTGCACATGTAATTGTAGATTAATGATACCAAAATAAAGTATAAAAAAATTTTTTTTAATACCCACAATACAAGATACATTGAAAGTAAAAATTATAAAGAAACATTTTTACTTGTCATATGTTGGCAGGATGTTGAAAAGCATATGTTTTGGGGAGTAGCATAAATTGGTGTAACCTCTATGGAAAGAAATATGGCAATATCTATCAAAATTCAAAATATATGTACAATTTGAAAAGCAAAAAATAAATAAATTGCCTACCTCATGGGATGAAACTGGAGAGAAATTCTGCACAAGGGCTCTGAAGTATAAAACATGGCCTACATAGGTCAGTGAGCTCTTCTGCCCTTATTATTCTGGAATCTGTTTCTTCAGAGCCTCACACAAAAAATTAGAAGTAAAAATTCTCTGTTAATAGGGGCTAGCTATATGTTTCTTACTGTTTGGGGATGACATGATGTGCATTTCAGGGGAGTGGGTGTGGGCGGCATGTGCCTTTGATCACACACCAGCAGATCGGCCACGGTGCAGGGCTGGCTGGGGTGGGTCAAACACCCAGCAGCTGGAGGCTGGGGGGTCAGCTGGACATGGGCAGAGATTAATGATAACCACTGACTTCCTTTTCTTTTTTCAAAACTGAGATGTGTGTTCCTGAGGCTCCTTTACATATAGAAGGCATGAGTTGTCCTCATGGGTGGCCACAGCATGGGGAAATCACATTCCAGGACTATCAGATGAAATACAGAGACAACACACCTATTATCCTCAAAGGCATCAACCTGACCATTCGTGGCCAAGAAGTGGTGGGCATCGTGGGAAGGACGGGCTCTGGTGAGCTGAGTGTCCCAGGGCATCCCCCCTCCTCAACTGTGGCCGTTGGGTGTTGGACCTGTTTGGGGTGTGTGTTTGCTATGTGACCCCACAGGTGTTTATTGAGACCTCACTCTGTGCTGGGCCCTGGGCCAGACACTGGTGAATGAAACCCAAAGTCCCTGCTGCCATGAGATGCCAGTGGAGGAGACAGATGTGAAGCAAGTCATCAAATAAGGAAATAGAGAAGATAATTACAGGTCGTCCCAGGGATGGAATACAAGGGGTGGTGTAGAGTTGTTGGTGGGTCCTTGACTTACAGGGGCCTGGGCTCTGAAGCCCACATGTGAACAAGGTGCTGGGGAGGAGCCCTCAAGGAGGGAGCAGCGCAGAGGCTCTGCTAGCATGAGAGCAGGGCAAGGAGTGACATCTGGGTCCCGCTTTCCTTTCTCCCCTCCCCTCTCCTTCCTTCCTGGACCTCTCCATTCAGGCTCCTTCTGTCCCCTTTCTGGCTTCTTTCCTTCCCTTCCTCTCCAATCGCTTTTGGGAGGTCTGGCCCAAGTGTCACTCCCTCCCACTTCTTGCACCATTGAAGGACACTGCTCAGTCTTTGTTGTGCGCCCTGGAGATGCCTCCTCCCGGTAGCCCCTGGGCGGACTGGAGCCTCCATGGGCCTCCGCCTCCTTGGGCCCCTGCTGGACTCACTGCTTGCAGCTGCATTCTTCACTGTGCTCTGCCCTTTCTGTTTCTCACCTGCAGTTGGCCGGAGAGGGCTGGGGTCTGACACAGAGAAGCCCTCAGCAGACGCTGGTCCCCTTGAGTATATTCATTCGGTAGGTGTTCATTGAGCACTATCTCATCTGTCAGGCAGTGAGAACAGAGAGGTGAGCAGACACACATTGACTGGTCCTTCAGAGCAGATGCCCCTGAGGCCTGCAAAGTAACAAAGATGAGTGAAATGGGTCTGGAGTGTGACGGAAGGAGGGTGTGCTGAGGCAGAGAACACTTTTTTTCTAGTATGCTGCTGCTCGTTGACTGGGGACATATGGGACCAGGGTCGCCATTTCTGCTGAGTTTCAAGAGAAGCATGCAGTTTGAATTTTTGCTTTTAGGATCTTTGAATTTTTTTAGTCGTGGCAAAGAATTAAAAACTAATATTAACACTGCATGTGTGAAACAGAACATATATGTGGCTGGGTTTAATACAGGAGCTCCATTCATGATCTCCAGTCTGGGCTGTAAGAAAGTTTCTCACAGTCTTGGGCATCACTTGGAGCAGAGACTCAGCCCTCTGATCTCTTAGCACTCATGGTGACAAAGGATGGGGCACGGAGGGGACCCAGCCAGATGTGACCGGCAGGAGGGACCTGTGTTTCCCCTAGTGGACACTCAGGAAGCTGAAGTCCTGCTGGTTTCTTGCCCAACAGGTAAGTCCTCCTTGGCTGTGGCTCTGTTCCGCCTGGTGGAGCCCACAGCAGGCCGGATTCTCATCGATGGTGTGGACATCTGCAGCATTGGCCTGGAGCACCTGCGGTCCAGGTTCTCGATTATTCCTCAAGATCCTGTCCTGCTCTCAGGAACCATCAGGTATGTGCTGGGCCAGATGCCAACCTGGTGCAGAGGAAAGGCTCCTAGGATTGTTGCAAGACCTGCAAGCAGGGCTGTTCTTCCTCTGGTTAGTTGGTGGCCAGTGCCTCAGTTTCCAGGCCTCTGACCTCTCTTTGGCACACCGGGCCACTGCCGCCTACCTGGCCTGCCCCACTGTAGTGTCCTTGAAGATTGAATGAGGCCCTCATAGACCCAAGAGCACTTTGTAAACCATAAACAAAAACAAGACATAATTTTGATTTTTTAAAAACCTGATGGAATGAGTCAGATTTCAGTTCCCTCTTGGCATCTGCACTGTGGTGGCCGCATTCCTTCATGTCTGGATGAGATTTGCACTCCACTCTCCACCCACTGGGTAAAGCCAGTGGGAGCATTTCAGGCTGGAGGTTGGGCGTGCATCTTCACAGGGTGCACATTCCAGCCAGTGAAGAGGTGAGAAGGCATCCAGGCAGGCCGCCCTTTGAAGCAGACAGAATCGGGACTTTCAGCCTGTTCTCCACACTTTCTGGTTCCTCAGAAGTCAACTCTGTGCCTGAGCTCCATCCACATGTGTGCCCCGGCCTGACAGTGCATGGCAGCTACGTGCGAACACCAAGGCAGGGAGACGGGGAGCGTTGTGCATTAAAAATGAAGCTAGACCCTTGTGGCTCAGGGATATATAAGGGGCATTCTTAGGTGAACTGATCCCCGGACCTCATTCATTCATTTATTCATTCCCTTATCATCCATTCATTCTTCATCCTTTCACCAATTTTACTTACCTTTTCAGAGCCTCTGCCAGGCCCAGACATTGTGCTAGGGACTGGGGACACTTTGCTCAATGATCACTGCCCCTGCTTCCCTGACAGGAGTTCGCAGTGTAGTTGGGGTGGAGTTATGAGAGGTAAGACCTAACAAAGTATATGATACAAGGAGGTAATCGCTACATCAGAGATATGAACAAATGTTAAGGGAGCTGAGAAGTAAGACAAATAAATGCCTGGGTGAATCCAGAAAGGCGTCACAGAGGAGAAGTTTGAGCAGGGTCTTGAACGATAAGTAGGAGCTTGCCTGGCAGAAAAAGAGGAGAATGTTTTTCTAGAGAAAGTACATAATATGTGTACAGAGAATTTTTAAATGATTGTGTTGTTTTGGGGCAATGAGATAACATTTAATGATAGATTTCTGTGTTAATGTAGAGCTTGGTCAAGTCCATTGTGCTTGACGATAGTAAAACTCTGAATTAACATTCACTGAGCAGTTATATGTGTCAGCCCTATACTTCAGTGTTCCATCTCATTTCACTGTCACAACCATCCCTATGAAGTAGGCACTGTTATTATCTCCCCTTTACAGATGAAGACACAATTTAGGAAAAGGAGACACACAAGTAAATGGTAGAGATGAGGGATACTCTAACCCCTTAACCAGTTGCATTCCCTTCTTGCAGCAGGAGGAAGTGTGGACTGCAATACAGCAGATCTGGGTTGTCTACCCATACTTCTGAGTGTCTTTGATTCCAGCCTGTATTTCAGACTGACTTGTGGTGTGACTTGGAATAAGCATTTAACACTGGTAAACTATAATTTGCTCATCAGTGAATGGGGTATACCGATCCCATGACGGAAAGGATATTAATGAGCCCATCTGTGAAAATGTTTTGGGGACAATCAAGTACCATGCAGATAAGCATTCTGCCTTCTGCTTTTTTAATACAATCTAGTCCTACACACAAAGTGTCTGCCAGAACTGGGGAAAGATAAAGCAGATATTAAGAACAGGTTTCAATCAAGACTGAGTGGTATGTAACAGCGGAATGTTCACAGTGTTGCCTATGCCAAAGGCCCATGCTAACCTTAATGGGTATAAAGTCCAGACAGATCCCGACCTGATGTTAGTTGCCTGGATAATAAGGTAGGATTCTTTCTCTGCAAGAGACCACCACCAACACCACAATGAGATACCACTTCACACCTACTAGGATGGCTATCATATAAAAGTAGGCAAGAGAAAGGATTATCAGCTGGTGAGGACGTTGAGAAATTGGAACTCTGGTGGGAATGTAAAATAGTACAGCCACAGTGGAAAACATTTGGCAGTTCCTCAAAAAGTGAAGTATAGAACTACTATCTGATCCAACAATTCCTCTTGTAGGTATATACCGAAAAGAGTTGAAAGTGGGACTTGAGCAGATATTTGTATGCAAGTGTTTCTGGCATTATTCACAATGGTTGAAAGGTGGAAACAACCCATATGTGCATCAGTAGATGAATGGATACACAAAACGTGATATATACACACAATGGAATATTATTCAGCCATAAAAAGGAATGGAAATTTGATATATGCTACAACACACATGGACCTTGAAAACATTATGCTAAGTGAAATAAGCCATCAGAGAAAGGCACATATTGTATATTTCCACTTCAGTGAGGTACCTGGAATAGGCAAATTCATAGCGACAGGAAGTAGAATAGAGATTACCAAAGGACGAGGGGCTGGGGAAAGAGGGAGATAGTTTAATGGGTGGCATATTTGTTGGGATGATTAGTTTTAGTGTCCGGTTACAAACACTGTGAATGGATTTAGTGCCACTGAAGTGTACACTTAAAAATGGACAAAACCTTAGATATTATATTTCATATATATATATATATTTATTTATTTATAATTTATTTTGGTATCATTAATCTATAATTACATGTGCAATATTATGGTTATTAAATTACCCCTTCATCAGGTTCCCCCCCGTCAACCCCATTACAGTCACTGTCCATCAGCGTAGTGAGATGCTATAGAATCACTATTTGTCTTCTCTGAGTTGTACAGCCCTACCCATGCCCCCCCAACATTATGTCTGCTAATCATAATGCCCCTTTTTCCCTCTTATCCCTCCCTTCCACCCATCTTCCCCAGTCCCTTCCCTTTGGTAACTATTAGTCCGTTCCTGGGTTCTGTGAGTCTGCTGCTGTTTTGTTCCTTCAGTTTTTTTCTTTGTTCTTATACTCCATATATGAGTGAAATCACTTGATACTTGTCTTTTTCAGTTTGGCTTATTTCACTGAGCATAATACCCTCTAGCTCCATCCATGTTGTTGCAAATGGAAGGATTTGTTTTCTTCTTATGGCTGTGTAATATTCAATTGTGTATATGCACCACCTCTTTGTCCATTCATCTACTGATGGACACTGAGGTTGCTTCCGTTTCTTGGCTATTGTAAATAGTGCTGCGATAAGCATAGGGGTGCATATGTCTTTTTCAAACTGGGCTGCGGTAGTCTTAGGACAAATTCCTAGGAGTGGAATTCCTGGGTCAAATGGTATTTCTATTTTGAGTTTTTTGAGGAACCTCCATACTGCTTTCCACAATGGTTGAACTAACTTGCATTCCCACCAGCAGTGTAGGAGGGTTCCCTTTTCTCCACATCCTCGCCAACATTTGTTGTTGTTTGTGTTTTGGATGTTGGCCATCCTCACTGGTGTGAGGTGATATCTCATTGTGGTTTTAATCTGCATTTCTCTGATGATTAGCGATGTGGAGCATCTTTTCATGTGCCTGTTGGCCATCTGAATTTCTTCTTTAGAGAAGTGTCTATTCATGTCCTCTGCCCATTTCTTAATTGGATTATTTGCTTTCTGTTTGTTAAGGTGCATGAGTTCTTTATATATTTTGGATGTCAACACTTTATCAGATATGTTTTTTATGAATATATTCTCCAGTACTGTAGGATGTCTTTTTGTTCTACTGATGGTATCCTTTGCTGTACAGAAGCTTTTCAGCTTGATATAGTCCCACTTGTTCATTTTTGCTTTTTTTTCCCTTGCCCAGGGAGATATGTTCATGAAGAAGTCGCTCATGTTTATGTCTAAGAGATTTTTGCCTATGTTTTTTTCTTAGAGTTTTATGGTTTTATGACTTACATTCAGGTCTTTGATCCACCTTGAGTTTACCTTTGTGTATGGGGCTAGACAGTAGTCCAGTTTCATTCTCTTACATGTAGCTGTCCAGTTTTTCCAACACCAGCTGCTGAAGAGGCTGTCATCTCCCCATTGTATATCCAAGGCACTTTTATCAAATATTAATTGACTGTATATGTTTGGGTTAATGTTTGGATTTTCTATTCTGTTCCACTGGTCTGTGGGTCTGTTTTTGTGCCAATACCAAATTGTCTTGATTACTGTGGCTTTGTAGTAGAGCTTGAAGTCAGGGAGCGTAATTCCCTGTGTTTTATTCCTCCTTCTCAGGATTGCATTGGCTATTCGGGGTCTTTTGTGGTTCCATATGAATTTTAGAATTATTTGTTTCAGTTCACTGAAGAAAGCTGTTGGTAGTTTGAAAGGGGTTGCATTGAATCTGTAGATTGCTTTAGGTAGTATAGCCATTTTTACAATATTTATTCCACCAACCAAGAGCATGGGATGCATTTCCATTTGTTAGTGTCCTCTTTAATTTCTCTTAGGAGTGTCTTGTAGTTTTCAAAGTACAGGTCTTTCACTTCCTTCGTTAGGTTTATTCCTAGGTATTTTATTCTTTTTGATGCAGTTGTGAATGGAATTGTTTTTCTGATTTCTCTTTCTGTTAGTTCCTCATTAGTGTATAGGAAAGCAACAGATTTCTGTGTGTTAATTTTGTATCCTGCAACTTTGCTGAATTCAGATATTAGTTCTAGTAGTTTTGGAGTGGAGTCTTTAGGGTTTTTTATGTACAGTATCATGTCGTCTGCAAATAGTGACAATTTGACTTCTTCTTTACCAATCTGGATGCCTTGTATGTCTTTGTTTTGTCTGATTGCCGTGGCTAGGACCTCTAGTACTATGTTGAATAACAGTGGAGAGAGTGGGCATCCCTGTCTTGTTCCCGATCTTAGATGAAAAGCTTTCAGCGTCTCGCCGTTAAGTATGATGTTAGCTGTGGGTTTGTCATATATGGCCTTTATGATGTTGAGGTACTTGCCCTCTATACCCATTTTGTTGAGAGTTTTAATCAGGAATGGATGCTGAATTTTGTCAAATGCTTTTTCAGCATCTATGGAGATGATCATGTGGTTTTTGTTCTTCTTTTTGTTGATGTGGTGGATGATGTTGATGGATTTTCGAATGTTGTACCATCTTTGCATCCCTGACATGAATCCCACTTGATCATGGTGTATGATCCTCTTGATGTATTTTTGAATTCAGTTTGCTAATATTTTGTTGATTATTTTTGCATCTACATTCATCAGGGATATTGGTTTGTAGTTTTCTTTTTTTGGTGAGGTCTTTGGGCGGTTTTGGTGTTGGAGTGATGGTGGCTTCATAGAATGAGTTTGGAAGTATTCCCTCCTCTTCTATTTTTTGAAAAACTTGAGGGAGAATGGGTGTTATTTCTTCTCTATATGTCTGGTAGAATTCAGAGGTGAATCCATCTGGTCCGGGGGTTTTGTTCTTGTGTAGTTTTTTGATTACCACTTCAATTTCATTGCTGGTGATTGGTCTGTTTAGTTTTTCTGTTTCTTGCTTGGTCAGTCTTGGAAGGTTGTATTTTTCTAAGAAGTTGTCCATTTCTTCTAGGTTTTCCAACTTGTTATCATATAGATTCTCATAAAATTCTCTTATAATTCTTTGTATTTATGTGGGGTCCGTCGTGATTTTTCCTTTCTCATTTCTGATTCTGTTTTTGTGTGTAGATTCTCTTTTTGTCTTAATAAGACTGGCTAGGGGTTTATCTATTTTGTTCATTTTTTTCAAAGAACCAGGTCTTGGTTTTATTGATTTTTTCTATTGTTTTATTCTCCTCAGTTTTATTTATTTCTTCTCTGATCTTTATTATGTCCCTCCTCCTGGTGACTTTGGGCCTCATTTGTTCTTCTTTTTCCAATTTCAGTAATTGTGTCTTTAGACTATTAATTTGGAAATGTTCTTCCTTCTTTAAATAGGCCTGGATTGCAGTATGCTTTCCTATTAGAACTGCCTTTGCTGCGTTACACTGAAGTTGTGGCTTTGTGTTGTTGTTGTCATTAGTCTCCATATATTCTTTGATTTCTGTTTTGATCTGGTCATTAACTCATTGATTAATTAGGAGAATGTTGTTAAATCTCCATGTATTTGTGAGCCTTTTTTTTTCTTTCTAAAATTTATTTCTAGTTTTATACCTTTGTGATCTGAGAAGTTGGTTTGTCAGATTTCAATATTTTTGAATTTACTGAGGTACTTTTTCTGGCCTAGTGTATGGTCTATTCTGGAAAATGTTCCATGTGCACTTGAGAAGAATGTGTATCCCGCTGCTTTTGGGTGTAGAGTTCTGTAGATGTCTGTTGGGTCCGTCTGTTCTAGTGTGTTGTTCAGTGCCTCTGTGTCTTTACTTATTTTCTGTATGGTTGAACTGTCCTTTAGAGTGAGTGGTGTGTTGACGTCTCCTAAAACGAATGCATTGCTGTCTATTTCCTCCTTTAATTCTGTTAGTATTTGTTTCACATATGGTGGTGCTCCTGTGTTGGGTGCATACATATTTATAATTGTTATATCTTTTTGTTGGACTGACCCCTTTATCATTATGTAATGTCCTTCTTTATCTCTTGCTACTTTCTTCGTTTTGAAGTCTATTTTGTCTGATACAAGTACTGCAAGACCTGCTTTTTTCTCCCTGTTATTTGTATGAAATATCTTTTTTCATCCCTTCACTTTTAGTCTGTGTATATCTTTGGATTTGAGGTGAGTCTCTTGTAAGCAGCATATAGGTACGTCTTGCTTTTTTGTCCATTCTGTTACTCTGTGTCTTTTCATTGGTGCATTCAGTCCATTTACCTTTAGGGTGATTATTAATAGAAATGTACTTATTGCCATTGCTGGCTTTAGATTCGTGGTTACCAAAGGTTCAAGGTTTGCTTCTTTACTATCTAATAATTAACTTAAATTTCTTGTTAAGTTATTGTAAATACTGTCCGATGTTTCTTTATTTCTGTCCCTTCTTATTCTTCCTCCTCCATTCTTTATATAGTAGGTGTTTTATTCTTTGCCTTTAGTTAGTATTTGGATGGTCTGCTTTCTTTGCTATGATTTTATTTTCTCTGATGACATCTTTTTAGTCTTAGTGGTGCTTCCCTGTAGCGTAGTCCATTTAAGATATCCTGTAGTGGTGGTTTATGAGTGGCAGACTCTCGCAACTTTCGTTTGTCTGGAAATTTTTTAATCCCTCTGTCATATTTAAATTATAATTGTGGTGGATACAACATTGTTCGTTCGAGGCCCTTCTGTTTCATTACATTAAATATGTCATGCCATTCTCTTCTGGCCTGTAATGTTTCTGTTGAGAAGTCTGATGATAGTCTGATGCGTTTTTCTTTGTAGGTGATCTTTTTTCTCTCTCTAGTTGCCTTTAATACTCTGTCTTTATTTTTGATCTTTACCATTTTAATTATTATGTGTCTTGGTGTTGTCTTCCTTGGGTCCCTTGTGTTGGGAGATCTGTGGGCTTCTGTGGACTGCGAGACTATTTCCTTCCCCAGCATGGGGAAGTTTTCAGCAATTATTTCTTCAAAGACACTCTCTGTCCGTTTTTCTCTCTCTTCTTCCTCTGGTACTCCTATAATGCAAATATTGTTCCGTTTGGATTGGTCACATAGTTCTCTTAATATTCTTTCATTCCTAGAAGTCCTTTTATATCTCTCTGCCTCAGTTTCTCTGTATTCCTGTTCTCTGATTTCTATTCCATTAACAGTCTCTTGCATCTCCTGCAGTCTGCTGTTAAGCCCATCAATCACTTGTCTGATTTCTGCGTTGTCTTTCCTCACTTCCCTCACGTCTTCCCTCAGCTCTTGCATATCTCTGTAGATCCATTAGCATGGTTATGACTTTTATTCTGAATTCTTTTTCAGGAAGATTGTGCATTTCCATCCCTTCAGGCCCCCTCTCTGGGGTTGTCTGGTTGATCTTCGTCTGGACCATATTCCTCTGTCTTTTCATGGCTATAGAAGTGGTTGCTGGTAGTTGCCACATATGTCAGCTGGGCTGTTTAAGACTTTAAAAAGAAAAAAAAAGAAAGAAAGAAAAAAAAAGAGAAGAAAAACAAAACAAAACAGAGAAAACCGCCCACCGGGAGTAGATTCTGCGGGGATGCTGTAGGTGGCACTGTTGCTCCACTATTCCGCAGGCATGGCAGCACAGCTCTGCAGCGCCCTTTATAGCTCTGGCTGGGGTTGGAACGAATGGGAGGCTCTTGATGTCTTTGGGAAGTCTTAGTGCTGCCACCCTTTTCCAGCCACCAGCTAATGGCTCCAAAACTCCCCAGGACTCCCAGCCTGCTGGGGTGAGTGTGCTGGCGTGATCCGGCTCCTCCGCTGGGCTCCTGTCTCTTTATGACTGCAGAGAAAAGTGTGCTGTTTTGTTTTATTTTTTTTTTCCCTTTTCTTTCCTTCCTGGGAGGCTGCTGCAAGCACCCGGGTGCATTCCCCGCTCAGATCCTGCACCCTCTGTCTCTCCAATCTCCGCTACACCTCGCGATGTGTGTCAGCACTCCCTGCGCAGATCACCTGGGCTGGTTATTTTGCGGGGTGTACTTCCCTCCCTCCTGGCTCTGAATCCTCTCCTCCCACCGGTGCACTGGGGTGAGTGAGTGCTCAGGTCCCTCCGGATTGCGGCTCTGTATCTTACCTGCTTTGCAGGGTGCCATGTCCTCTCAGGTGTAGCTGCATGCTGTGCGCTTTCCTGTGTATTCTGGTGTATCTTTTTGGAATAGTTGTATTTGCTGTATTTTCATAGATATATATAGTTTGGGGAGATTTCTGCTGCCCTGCTCATGCTGTCATCTTCCCGGAAGTCTCTCCCTATATTATATATATTTTAACACATGTACATGCATATGCACGCACACACCCACACACGCATACCTCAAATGGTTTAAACTTAAAAGACCTTTTTGGCTCATGGCCAAGGATCATTCAAGGGCTCTGTGTCCTGCTTGTTTCTTCTAATTCTGCCTTGGCCTTTCTTGGGTTCCAGTGAGGGCCCTAGGGGACCTATTTGTCTCCCTCCCAAGGCAAGATGGTTGCAGCCTCTTCTGTTCAGTCAGTGAGAAAGAGTAAGCCTTTTTTCTGGGGATTGCCTGAAAAGTCCTGAGACACAGTCTGATTGGCTACCTTCCCACCACAACTAACCGCTGTGGTGCGGGATTGCTACATGCTGATTTGCTTATACCTGAGTCACTTGCCCCACCCCTGGACTTGGCCTTAGGATCCCACCTGGACCATGTGGGCTTGAGGGTAGGGAAAAGGTGGCCCCTAAACAAAGCTTGGGGACTGCTGGCTACAGAAGGAACAGGTCCTGGGAAGGCACAAGCCACAACCACTCATGGTAGTTTGACGGTTTCTCTAAACTCAGTAATCCACTTCTGACCATTAGTCATCAGCTGTGTATGGGACACATGCTCAACGGTCGCCTGTGGTTATTCAGTACTTCTCTTCCTCTCACATGGCAGATTCAACCTAGATCCCTTTGACCGCCACACAGATGAGCAGATCTGGGACGTCTTGGAGAAGACATTCCTGAGTAAGACAGTGAGTCACTCCTAGGGCTTGTTCTTGGTCTTCGCCTGCCTCTTCAACAGGGCGCTGGTCCTCTGGGACTCCTCGCCCATGATGTTCCACATGCTGCTGCTCTGCAGTGAGGACAACACGCTCTCACAGAGATGAGATGATTTGGGACCCCTAAATTAAGCCTGATGGCACTCATACCCCAGGCAGGCACGTTCTTGGCTCCAGGGACCCAGCAAAGGCAAGGCGGGAAAGGTCTTTGCCCTTCTGGTGCTTACAGTCAATGGGAGACAAGGGCAACCAACGAATGAACACACGTGATCTGTTCAGACAGCAGCAAGCACTGTCAGTGTAGTAATGCAGCCCACAGACACGTCAGCGGGGAGCAGCTCCTGCATTCGGCGCAGCCAGGCAAGGCAAGGCCTCCTTTAAGATGGGACAGAGGAGCTGAGACCAAATGTTGAGGGGGCAGTCAGGCACAGGTCTTTGAGAGCACATTCCAGGCACAGGAACTAGCATATTGCAAAGACCCTGAGATGGGGGCAAGACGGTGCAGGTAGGGAAGAGGAGGACCGGTGGTGGGGTGTGGGGAGAGGGGAAGAGTGTGGCAGGAGAGGTGCGGGGTGTCAGTTGGGTGTCACCCACAGTGGCCTACATGCCTACATGGCCTACATTTCATCTTCCCTGACATTACAGGTCTCCAAGTACCCCCAAAAACTACAAGCAGAAGTTGTGGAAAATGGCAGAAACTTCTCTGTGGGGGAGAGGCAGCTGCTCTGCATTGCTCGAGCCCTCCTTCGCAACTCCAAGGTGAGACCACCGAGTGGCCATGAGTGATGCCTGGCATGGGAAACCATGGGGACTGTTCCTCCCTCTTTCACCATGGGGCAATGCGCACCCTGCTGTATGTCCTTTAGATAAACATTTGCAGGGCTGTTCATTTTACTGACTGCCATTCCACATGTACCTGTGGTGTAAGAAAGGCAGGCAGGTGGGGGCTCAGCCTGAGCTCCCTTAGACCCCGATGTCCAGCAACTAAGCTGAAATGATCCATCACTTGATCCAAATCATGATGTGCATTTCCTACAAGGAGCTAAAAGTTAGAAACTTAATTTAACAACTGTCTACTATACATCCTTTTACAAACTTGGATGCCAGACACTCTGTTGTCTTTATTAGAGGTGGGAGTCAGACAACAGCTGTTCCAGGGTAAAAGTCCCTATTTTAAAAAGTTTTATCTGACAGTCTTTCTTGAAGTTTTCCAAACATTTTGTCAATAATTTTGGGTATTTGACTGCCTGAGCTAGTTAGGAGCAAATTTTGTCTCACAAGAAAGCAGTGAGCACACACACACATGTACACAGGTACACACATGTACATTTACCCCCTCCACATGCACATGTGTACATGCATGCACACAGCCACACACATGCATATGTGCACACACACACACACACACCATGGTTAACTCATGGTGAATGCAGACTGTCAGTGCATACTCTCAGAGCTCTGGAAAAGAGGAGGCAGAGTTCAATGGGACCAGAAGCAGGGGAGGTTTCAGAGGAGCGAGGACTATGCCCCTTTGGCTGACAGAGATGAACAACAGGATTTGCAATACAGACGTAGTGCTTTCTTAACTTCACTGGTCCTTGTTTCAGTGACTTAGTCACTGGTAGCAAAGTTGCTTTCTCTACATCGTTCCTCAAAGTTGGTCATCACTTAATGATTTTTGACATATATATATATCATCTACCTGTGATTTACTCATGATGTCCCTTTAGAAAGGGCCTCACTTTAAACAGTAACATTTATGAACTCATACTTTCTATGAAATGCATACATTTTTCTAATGCAAATTGTTAATGAAACAAAATAAAAAATGTTAAAATAAAAAAGAATGCTTGTCCATATTACTGGATACACCATCTCATGTACCATGCAGGTGTGTGCATGCCCCTCTTTGGGGAACACTGATTGCTCTGTTAATTCAGGCAAATAGGAAGGCAGTTCATAAAACATGAAGTTGCCACTGGGACAATTTTCATTTTCAAGAATGCAATTCTCTGGTCTCTAAAAAAATAGTTAACTCTTAGTGGAAACACATTCTCTTCATAACGTAGGGGATAGCTAGAGCTCAAAGTGGGCTTTGAACTCCATCCAGATCTCTCATTTTCCAGCTAGGGGACTCCGTGAATTAGTGGTAGACCAGGAGTAGGTCCAGATCTTGGGGCCTGAGGAGGCTGCCTTCACCCCTATTTGATATCCACCAGATCATTCTGATTGATGAAGCCACAGCCTCCATTGATGTGGAGACCGACACTCTGATCCAGCGCACAATACGTGAAGCCTTCCAGGGCTGCACAGTGCTGGTCATCGCACACCGCATCACCACAGTCCTCAACTGTGACCGCATCCTGGTCATGAGCAGCGGGAAGGTGAGAGCTGCAGCCCTGGGCTGGTGGGAAATGGATAATCAGGCGAGTGCAGTAGGAAGCCTTTGAATCCTTCAACTGAGCTAAGCTGTGTCTTGCCCTCTCCCTTCCTTTCTCCATCTCCAAGGTTGTAGAGTTTGACAGGCCTGAGGTCCTGCAGAGGAAGCCTGGGTCCATGTTTGCAGCCCTGCTGGCATCAGCCAATTCTTCGCCGAGCTCAGGAGGAATGGAGACTGCATAGAGGATGGCGGCTGAGTTCACCAGGGCTCACCAAAGCTGCAGCTGTGAGGCCTGCAGTCTAGACCTTGTGTGGAGATGGCTACTTCTGAAAGTGGGACTGAAATGTGTTGAGGGGCACTGACAATGGGATGATGAAGGGATTGAGGAAGCAAAACCTGGAATGGGGCATTCTGTGGCTCCCCAAGCCTGGGAATTCCGGCACCATTTGAGAACATGCAGTCAAATCATCATGTGTCTTTTAACTGATATGTTGAGTGATTTAATGATCATGTAAAAGCATATTACAGTTTTCTGATTTGTGTGGAAAGTGCTGCAAATGAAGAATTGATTTTTGTAAAAAATAAAAGTAAGAAAAAGTCATTCTCTTTCTGTTTTCTATGTTAGCAAGTACTTGTTCAACTGCAAGAAACAGATACTCCCTCAAACTGACTTCTGGGAAAAGCAACTTAAGGGCTCATGTAATGGGAAGGTCCAAAGAAAGGTTTTAAATTGGGTGCCAGTGATGCCGGGGTTCTTGTTCACAGAGCCGAAGAATGAACTTCGCGAACAGTCAAGGTAGGAGAGCAAGGTACAGGCTTTTATTTAGAGACAGAGTGAAAGGACAGAGCTCCGGGCTCACGCCAGGAGGGGACAAGGGAATCCGGGGTGGTGCATTGTTTAGGGGGTTTTTATAGGCAGTTGAGAGACAAAGGGCTAGGGATGTACACCTGTTAGAGTTCCCAAATACTTCTGAAGAAATACTAAATTTCTTCTTAGTCTTCCTGGATATTTACAAGAACTTTACTGCTCTGATTTCCTCCCAGGAGAGCAGCTTCCTGGTCTGGGAGCATATCGCTCAAGGCTGTCTGCTCTGTTCCCAAGGTGGGCTGAGTCATCGTTTTACTGTTTAACTAATTGGTTTCAAGATGGAATCCTTCCTGCCTTTTTTACACTATTGTTTTGGGCTTGCAGTAGTTTTGGGCTTGTTTGCTACATTGCCCAAGTTGCAACAAATCATTTGTTTAGGGCTAGAGGAAGAAAGGCAGCACTTGGGTAAAGTTGGAAAAATAACCTGGGCTCCCCAGCAGGCCAAAGCAAATCTCACCATGGTTATCTTGTTTTGTTTTTTCCAGAGGCCCTCACCCTACTCTGTCTAAGCCCATGGTCCCTGTCTCCCCAGTATCAAAAGGATGTCTGCCTTGTGGACTCTGCCTCTCTTCTCTCTACTTGCCTTCGTGTGGCTTTACTCTCTGCCTTCTCTCTCCTCATGGCGGTAGCATGGCTGCCAGCAGCTCTCGGTTCGTGTTCTACCAACTCAGCAGCCCCAGGTCTTTCTCCCAGTGAGTTTTAGCTAAAACTCACTGGGCCAACCCAAGTCATGTGCTCATCCACGAGCCAATCATGTGGTAGGCCCCAGTCACATGCCCATAGCTGGGCCTGGGGATGAGGTCTGCTGTGCTGAATTACAGGGACTGAGAATGAAGGGGATCATTTCTCCAAAACAAAATTGGGGTGTGCTCACTACATGAAAGAGGAATTCATATGGATGCTGGAGAGGCCTGAAACAGTAGCTGTCCACCATATGTTTGTTTACTGATTGGGGTACAGATGGATAGAATAAGTGATAATATACGCCAGCTGGAAATATCATTTACTGCCCCTTCCCCCATTGAAAAGGTAATTATTTTCAATTTACTTCTAAGGAGACCTCATTATTGAGGAGAAAACACTCAAAGTACTTCCTTTGTGTTTTCAGGTTATGTAGTCTGATTTTAATATAAGAAAAATCAGTTCAGTACACAAATATTCTGTGTCTTGCATCAGGGTAGGTGCTGGGGAAGTAATGGAAGTTCCTGCCCTCAGGGATTTGGTATCTGGGGAGGGTAAGTGAGCAGTGAACAAGTGAGCAGGTGGTTCAGAACCCAGTGACAGGAGGTGCGGGCAGCCTGTGCAGGCTTCCTGCTGAGGTTGCGGTTTACTGAGACCTGAAAGGTGAACAACTATTTGCTCAGATGATGAGGACTGGGGCAAGAAAGAACTTCCAGGAAGAGAGAAGAGCACACGATTCCCCGTTGGAGAGGGCGGTGACTGGGGCTGTGGCGATCCTGGGGTCAGGGGAGCAAGCTGGGGTCCTGGAGCTAGCGCCGTGGGTGCACCACCTCTGCTCCCTTCCTGCGGGTCTCCCGTAGCCCCTGCTTCTCTTCCTAGGGCGTTTCCTGGTTGAATGTCTTCTCTCTCTTAAAAAATCCCTTTGCCGGGTACACCCCTTTCTTCGCAGCCCTTCCCTTTTTCTCCTGGGCCCCTCCTGCTCCCGTCCCATCCCAACTCCGCAGGGCTACAGAGGTGCTCATCTGAAAGGTGAAGGTGACCCTAATCACCCTGCCCTGCCCCCTCCCAGAGCTGCCCGGGGACGACTGCAGGCACCGCGTGTGAGAACGAGCTCCGCAAACTGAGTGCCTTTCCACCGCAATACTTCAACGGAGTCCCTCCCTAGGCCCAATTTATTTATTTCATTTTTATTTATTAAAATAAAAAAAAGTTTTGGGTATCATTAATATACAGTTGCATGAGCAACATTGTGGTTACTAGATTCCCCCCATTATCAAGCCCCCACCACACACCCCATTACAGTCACTGTCCATCAGCATAGTAAGATGCTGTAGAGTCACTACTTGTCTTCTCTGTGCTCTACTGCCTAGGCCAAATTTAGATGCCATATTTTCTTTGGCCAGCAGACGGCAGGCTCTGCCCAAAAATGAGGGGTGGCCCGTTGCTTTCGGATCCAGAGCCACTGAGAATTCTACCACAGCAAGTTGTCCCGAGTCAGAGGACAGGAATAGAGCCCATTTCCACTGTCTTCAGGGCCCGTTCCATATTCCCTCGAAGCAACCTCTCTTCCTGGAACGATTCTCAACTTCGACTGCACATTGACACCATCCAAGGAGTCTTTAAAATACTGACATCCATGCTTTGAGGTTCTGATTTCATTGGTTTGGGATGGAGACCGAGCATTGGGATTTTTAAAGCTTCCGGTGAATCTAGTGTGCAGCAAGACTTGAAAACCATTTGTTCCAAGCAGCAATAAAGCAGAATTTTTGGGAAAATAGTAGATATTTGTTAACAGTATTGGTAGTATTTTATTCTTTAAGTTGAGTGATGAGTATATGTATTTTTCTTGAAGTAATTTGTTGTATAGTTTTGGGCACCTGAATTATTTTGTAATAAAAATTTAAAAACTGGTATTTGATATTTCAAAAATAATACAAAAATAATTGTCATGAGAGAATGTAGAACTTGGTTCTACTACTTCCTTATACTTGTTTGAAGGTTTGCTATCATTTATATTTTCAGTTACATTCCTGTGTGGAGGATACCACAGTATTTTTAGTGCCCAGGGGTTCTAAAGGCCCTAATCTGTCCTCAGGGGTAGTTCTCTTCCTGGTCAAGTGCAGTGGACAACTTCAACACAGAGTGCGTGATGTGGTCCACACTGACAGCAGGTGGATGTGCAGATTGAAGGAGGCAATGGCCCCACTGGCCCTGCCTTGGGCCACCATGCTTCCAGCTCTGGACACTCTGAAACACTGCTAAATGAAGGCTCTCCAAAGGTCAACTACTGGGTGGGGGGCGATGTTGTGAGAAGGACCAGGTGGAAAGGGAATGGCTCAGATTCAGTCTTCATTTTCCTGAGGAGCTTCTAGAAGTGGCTCCAGAGGGCAGCCCCCAGGCCCAGGAAGTATGGATGTTCAAGTCATTGGAAAGGTCCCACTTGAAGGGCAGGGAGCTCCTCAGGGCTGGAAGCTTTTTCTGACAACTCTCCCCTGTGTAGGGTGAGGGGCACTGTAGATAACCCCAAACTCCTAGAGGGTTCCCATGAGGCTCAGTGCTGGCAGGGATTCTGCGGCTGTGGGAAGGTGGACTGGGTGACTTCTATGGGGTACGTGACTCTGGAATGCAACTATGAGCATGAAAATGCCTTGTGGTAGGGGTTCTCCAACTGGACTGAGCATCAGAATAGCCTGGAGGACACCGCTGGCTGGACTCCACCCCTACTTTCCAGTTCAGTAGATCTGTGGCGGGCTTAAGAATTTGCCTCTCTAGCAAGTTCCTGAAATTGCAGATGCTGCTGATCGGGGGCCATTCCTGTGGAACCCAGACATTTCAAGATCGCTCTGTCCCATGTGATTTAAAGAGTAAGACTTTAAACCCTCATTCTAATATGCTCCTCAAAGTTCTGTGTATGTCCAGGGCATTTTATTTTTAGATATCTTCTGGCTCGGACTCTCCTGAGCATCCCTCTAAGCTATGCGGACTCTTCTCTCCATCACACTGATGTGGAAGGAGAATGCAGCACTTTCCCTTGTTTTCTGTGCACACGTGGATGACTTCAGTGAAATGTTGGGCCAAAGGAGGGGTTTCTATTCTAGCAACTCAAAACTTCCAGTGGGATATCAAGCACCCATCTTTTGCAGGAGTCTCTGCGTTTCCACCCCTCAGGCTCCAGGGTCCTCCCTGCTGCTCCACATTATCCCCCAGGGTTCTCCCTGCTCCCACCTCCCAATTCCAGGATATGCATTTTACAGAGCAGTTTAGTTCTTGCTTTTGTTGCCTTTTCCTGCCAAGCAAGTCACCAGGGTCTCATATTCTATACCAAGAGATGTATCAAGGCAATTGTCTAAACAACTCTTGTGCCAGCTATCAAGATAGTAAAATTTCACCCCATGATACTACATGTCTCCTATTTCATGCTCTATCTCATTTAAATGACTCTATGAAGCCAACTATGTCAGAGTGAGAAGCAGCTTCGTAAATTGTCAGTCCAGTGCTTTTAGCCTGTGGTCCGCGGACTCCTCAACTAGATTCAGGGAGCTGTGAATTTCGATGTCTTTTTTTTTAACTCATTGAAATTTAGGATTCTCATTGACTATGCATGAGGTAGCAAACTGTAATAGTATTAGACTTTGTCATCAAGAGAAACCAGATATTCTCAAATCTCATTTCAATTGTTTCAGATATCTCAAAATATCATTTACATGCACCACTGCTTTGAAATCATAGTAGTTATTAGACCTACTGCTAGATTATATTATTTAATGCATCAGTATAGAAACATATATATTATAAAATCCAACTTTATGTTCTTAATATGTATTTTGATAACCATGTTTCATTATAACTGGTTTTCTTAAAAAATCCCATGTACTTTATTTTATACATTTAAAATACTATTCTGAGAACATTCTACAACACCAAAGGGATCTATGGCACAAAAAAGGTTAAGAACCCTCATCTAGTTCAGTTCTTTGATTTTGCAGAGGAAACCATCTCAGAAAATGGAGGTGCTTTGATCACAATTACCCCACTGGCTTTAACTGGCTGGCTTGGAACTTGAACCTAAAACAGGAGGAAAGGAAGGGAGAAGAATGGACAGGTAAGCATCCGGGGTTGCCGATGAAGGCTTCACCCCAATACCATCTGCAGAGTGTGTTCAGAGCAGGGTTGGAAGACCAGCTCCTTCTAGTTCAGATGCCTGGCTTGACTTACCCAGTTCTTGCCACCATTGCAGCAACTCTGAGCAGTATCAGGGCAAATGCATTTCTCATGACAGCAAACAGGAATGTAATTTTCTGATTTAATGATGATGTTCCTTGCCACATCTCCGGTTCCTGAATGCTTTGTCATCTGTGCTGCCCTCTAACAACCGTACTGATCCAGAAGCTTTGTTCGAATACGAGGGCCCACTCCCACTGGGCATTCACTGAAACCCTCCCGCCCCTTCTCCCTACACCCATCGGTATGCTTCATCATTCTGGGGCTGTGCCTGATTTATGGTTTAGAGCTTATAGAGAAAGCCCATAAACACCATTTCACACAAAACACATGCCATAAAAGTTGCTGGAGATGACTAAGAGTCTTCAGTCTGAGGGCCTTAACAAAGAAAAGAAGGAAAAAGATGCATTGCAAGATCTTCATGACCTAACCATTTAAAGGAAAAGTTTAACTGTTCACAATAAGCTTAGTTTTCCTGGTCCTGAGAATGGAGGGTTGCCTTTTTCCACTTGTGGAGTGAGTTTGTATTCACAGGCTCAGCTCTCTGAGCCAAGGGACTTGCTCAGGTCTTTGAGCTGTAAGTGTTGGAGCTGAGGCCAGAACTCATGTTTTCTGCCCAAGATCATGTTTTGTTCTTTAGAGGGCTTGTTCTCTAATTGTGCCATGCTTACATTTCTGGCTCATTAATTATGTTTCTTCCACTTATTGCTTTGAAAACACATTCAAATTCCAAATTACTTTCTAAAATAATTTGACATTAGCTTTGTTTGGTCTTTTTCCTGTATCTTTCTCTTTAATTCATAAGGCAAACAAAAATGAAAAGCCCACCTCTCTTCCTTTAGCTGATACTTGGTGTACTTCCACCAGATCCCCAAAGCAACCCAGAAAGTTCACTTCTTATTTCTCATGAAATCCTACTAATTAAAAAAGTTATTATTTACAAATAATAGTTACCACCTATTGAGTGTTTACTATGTTTAAGAAACTGTTAAACACGTCACTTGCATTATCTAATCCATCTTTCCAATGCTTTGAAAGTAGTGTTCTCATATTATAGTTGGAAAAGTTGAAATATAGAGACTTTGAGCTTAAATCTGATTCCAGAATTCCTAGTCTTAACCACTGTATATTACTGATTCCGAAAAACTCCACACACTGATTTTTGTATGCTTCCTGGGGTCTTTGAGACAGGTCTTTCTGTCTTTGTCTCTCTCTCTCTTCCCTTTTCTTTCTCCTCCCCCCTTCTCTGTATAGGTATAATTGTATACACACACATAAATAGTTTTTAAAAATTATTAAAACATTCCTTGAGGTTGATTGAGCTCTTGTATCTAGAGGTTTATTGAACCCATGCTGGTGAAGTGCAGGAATAAGGAGGATTTCAGACACAGACTCCCTTTGGAATAAAGGTCTCCCAGAACTTCAGAGCTGGGAAAACTCCCTAGAGAAGCAGTACTGAGCACCGAGCACCATCGTTGGTAATCGGGCACGCAGGCTCCTCTTACATGCATATACACTTACAAAAGATGTGCAACATATCCTGTACTCCTGCTTCTGGTCTCCCCCTCCCTGGTAAGGGGCCAGCTCCCCGGTCTCCTCACCTGTAGAACTGGGGCTGGGGAGATTTTCTCCTTCTTTCATGCAAAGCTGTGATGTGACAGGCCCAGAGGGGGCGCACTGCGCGAGCTTTGAATGTCGCTGAAGGAGCCAGACTGTACCACAGGTCTGTACTGGGTCACTGTACTAATGACATTGATACACAAAAATAGAATGTTTATAAGGACGAGAAAAATATATGGAAAGGTTTTGTAACACTTTCTTCCTGTCGTCCAGTGGACTCTCTTGCCTCCGCCCCAGCCCCGGGGAGGAGTGTGCTCTAGGTGAGGCTCGGCGCCTGGCATTCTGTGAGTGTATGCGCTGTCTGGAGCAGGAGCTTGTCTGTTCTGTCTGTTCTTTTCTTAAGGACCCTCCTGGGCAGAGACTTCACAGTCCCCCGCCATCATTCCACTCCAGAATTTGTTGCCTGACAGGCCAAATGGTCTTCTTCATGTGGTACCAAAATACTGTGTGTCTCGGTAGAGATCCACCTCTGCCAGACTTTCCACAAGCATACAGGAAAACTACTCAGCAATCTCCTTCCATAAAGCCGACAGCATTTGAATCTGTTTGGAAATCGTGAAAGTTAGTCGGTGCCGTGTTTCTGAGACCTCCTGAGATGATTGTGAAGATAAGTGATAAAAGGATGAAGAACTTCGTGATACACAAAGGGCCCTACAAATGTCAAGTGATATCATTAGCAGTGAGTTGCATTTATGAAGAAAGGAATGGAGGCAAGCGAAAGGGGGACGCCTCAGACTTGCATAAAGAAAGTCTCTGCGGGCCAGCCCACCCCAAGCCAGGGAACTTTTCTCAAAGGACTTGGCTTCCTACACAGCCACAGTCAGGAGATCCTCCCCATTTCCCACCTCCCTGGTGGGCAGGAAAAGAATTGGCTTGGGTTGGGGAGCCTCAGTGACATACGTCCACAGGACTTGGAGGAGCTCAGAAACAGCCAGCAGGGTTAAATGAATGGGGAATGAATGAATACGATTTTCTGTGTTTTGAACTTTGGTTTCCCCTTCTTTCTGCAGACCTCAGAGTTTCTCACCTTTGTGGGAACATGGGAAACACATGCCTCCTGGGAGGCAGGGGACTTAGCTACAGGTTTCAGCCTTGTCCCAAGCAGGTCATGGAGAGCCTCCAGCTGGGAGGGGAGATTTTCTCCTTCTTTTATGCAAAGCTGTGATGTGACAGGCCCAGAGGGGCGGCTAGTGCAGGCACACCTCGTGGGCTTTGAATGCCACTGAAGGAGTCAGCCCGCACGGCAGGTCCGTACTGGGAGGGGGCAGTGCCCTTTAATGTAGGTAGAGGCAATATTGGTCCCCCAAAGTTCCCTGTGCAGGTGTGGTGGGAGTGGCAGTGGAATGGGGCAGTTGGGGAGGAGGGCTCCAAGCAGGCGGCACAGAGGAAGTTGGATTTGAGGTCCTTGGCGAGAAGGAGACGCAGGCAGCACCTCTGAAGCCCAGGGCCAATGACCCTCCCTCCTCTCCATCATCCTCAGCGTGCTAGCGTTTCCTGCCCAGGTAAAACTCCTCTCTGAAGCCATCAGCTTCCCGTTAGTCCTGGGGCCCTGGTCTCTCATCCCCAGGACAGGCTGTGCTGTCCGTGGGATAAAGCAGGGACCCAGCACCTCCCAGAGGCTAAGGGAGGCCTGGGGAGCTTCCATTTTTGGAGCTCCTTGGTATTGCAAGAGAAAAAGTAGAAATGCCAGGACAGGATTTCCAGATCTGTGATATTCAAAAGCCCATGTTGAATAAATGAAGTCTTTCTCTCTCTCTCTCTCTCTCTCTCTCTCTCTCACACACACACACACACACACACACACACACACACACACTGTACTGTTCACAATTTAATCACAGGATTTATTTTTCAGAAAGCTTGAGTTTATGGTACACTATTATATCCAAAACAGGAGTTCTCTTCTTCCTTCAATCTTGTCAGAACATCTCTGTAACTGAAAGGGTGACCTCCTCTGGAGAGCCCATCAAAGTCACCGTTTGGGGCCCTCTGGAGATGAGAGGCTGTGAGCAGAACCCTTCCTCCCCCTTCTGTACCTCCAGGCTTCTGGACTCCTCACCTGCATATGCTTCCCTCTCCAATCTCCAATCTCCCACCCCCACCTCACTCACAGGTCCTTCTCCTGGATGGGGCCACCGCATGGCTGCTGGGGACAGCTGGAGTAGACAGACAGGAAGGTGAGGCCGGGGCTGAGCGGAGCCTCCCCCAGCTTCTCCTCTGAGCTTGGGGACTGGTCAGGGCCTGGAGGAAGGGGCTGGGGAGTTGGAGGGAGGGCATGAGACCATCAGATATTAGCAATTTTGGTGGCTTTAAATTAAGAATGAATTTATTTAAAAGAATTGGGGCCATAGTCCTTTATCTGGGAAGGATTTTGTGATTAAAAGTGTATCTGCATTTAGTTGGTGCAGAGGAGTCCTAAGGAAGGGCTTCCAAATGGGCACTTAAGAAAACTGAGAATTCAATTCTCAAACAAGATATTGTTACTTGTTAATTTTCTGGGTTTGAGAGGTAGAAACAGCATCATTGAGCAAAGAGGGTAGGTGTGGAAAATATTTCTTCTTGAAATGTCCTTTAGGTATATTTTGTCCTCCGTTGTCAGAGAGAAACAAGTATAGGAAAAAATGATTCTACTGTAAGGGTAGCAGCAGTGCAAATGTGATAACAGATGCTGAGTCATCCAGAGACCCAGAACGTTGGGGGTCTCACTGAAGGAGTGGTGAGGACTGTGGCAAACTAAAGAACGTACACCCCGACAAAAATGGGCTGCTGCCGCTCAGCGTGAGCCGATGGTAGCCACATGAGCACACAGAGCTCCTGACTCTGACACAAGCCAGAAGTCTTTTTTATTTTAATGTGATATCTCCTAATTTGACTTAAAGCAATTATGAAATTATGCAGGCCAAATAAAATGCACCTGCAAGTTTTATGCGATCCATAATCTACCAATCTGTGTCCTCTGCTCTAAACAGAGGACTTCCTGCTCCTGCCTTGTCAGGTCTTTTGAGGTCAGATTAGGAGCGCCCTGCCCACAAGCAGAGGGACACTCCAGGGACCTTTTTGCAATTTCCTACCAACCCGCAGATGCTCTGAGCAGAAAAAGGCCTGCCAGGAACAGAGTCCTGGTGGCTGTGAGGGCCCTGGCCTGGTCAGGCCCTCACTCTTCCAGCTCTCAGCATCACCGCACCTCCACCCTCACTGCCAGCAAGCAGATTTGCCGCTCCTGGCAGCTCCTTGCTCCTGGCAGAGGGTGGCATGACAGACGGTGATATAGACGTTAGCCAAAGTAGACTTCCTGATTTAAAGTCACCTTTTCCCCACAGGCTGCCAAATTTAGCAAAGTGCTATTCCAGCTGCAGTGCTTCCAGGCTTAGGTAATCATAACTGCATTCCCTGTGGAGCGCTCAAGGAAATTACCTCCAGGTACCAATTTCCTATGTACCCTGATTACCTGAGCCTGGCCAGGGCAGCCTGGTCTCCCTTGTTTGGCATCTTGGGGTCCGAAACCCTTAAGACAAGCTGATGACAGCTTCCTGCCAGGACTCTTTGCCACTAGAAAAGTAAGGAAAATAACCGAAGTCATAGGTAAGGGCTCTTCACAGGTCGTGGAGCCACCCTCAGAAGATCAGGGCTGGAGGGACTGGGGTGGTTTAGCCTGAACAGGGAGAAACTGAAATGGGTTGCTAAAGGTGAGCAGAGGGACACCACAGCCCTCACGCATCTGAGGGCGCAGGAAGCCGGCGTAGGCCTGGTCTGCACGGCGGCTGAGCGCACGGAAGCTGTTGCAGAGAACCACGTCCAGTTTCACAAAAAGAAAACAATTCATCCCCTTTAGGGCTATTTCTTTAAAATGAGTTTAACCTCTTATTCTGAAATGACTTCAAATTTACATGAAAGTAACAAGAATAACCCTAAGAAATCCTAACTACCCTTCACTCTGATCTGCTAATTAACATTTTGCCACATTTGCTTTAACATTCTCTCACTATGCATAATTACTATTTTTCTGACACATTTGAGAATAAATGGCAGATATTTTGCTGCATTATCTATAAATACTTCAGTATGTATTTCCTAAGGATAAAAACTTTTCTTACCTAGCTATAATCATCAATATTATTATCAAACTGTACAGTTATCAAAATCAGGAAATTTTATTTTGATATAATATTATTACATAACCTACAGTCCATATTCAAATTTCCCCCCCGCTTTGCCTGGTCAGGATGCAGTGCAGGATTGTGTATTGCTTTTAGCTTTCTTGTGTCTTTAGTTGCCTTTAGTCTGTATTGTTTCTCTTTCAGGATGCTAACATTTTTGGAGCGCAGACCAGTGGTTTTCTAGAATGTTCCTTTGGGTTTGTCCAATATTTCCTCATGACTGGATTCAGGTTATCCATTGTTCTCAGAAATACTGCATGAGAGCTATCTTGAGAAGTGCTGGTCTATTGCCAAAACTTGTTGAATTATGGTCTGATTGGCCAGAAGGAAATTCTCACTGGGGACTCTGAGTTTGTCATGTGTGATGTCTTCTTGGATTCTTCTAATTTGTGGGTTCTGTGATTCTGTCTCCCCAAAATAATTTCAGCTGGGTTTCAGAACTTGGAGTGAACTCTTTCCTTTTTATCGCTAATCTGCTTTCCTACCTTGGCTTTGTTCAGACTAACCTTCTGTGCAGCCCTCAGGACACTGCAGGCAGGTGGGTGGGCCAGAGGTATCGGGAAGCCTCAGGCAGTGGTCAGGGTCCAGGCGTGGCTTTTTATGACCCGTGTGTGGCAGTAGAAGAGAGGAGGGGAATATGGTAGAAAGACTGTGTGCAAGGCTATGCCCATCTCCAGATTTCCCTTATCTTGCCTCTCTGGCCAGGGCTGGACTGCATTTATTCGAGGAGTCAGAACCCATCCAAAAAACTGAGAGGCCAACAGTTTCTTTACTTTTCTTTTTCTTTTTTTTAACTCACAAGGTTTTACTATTTATTTATTTATTTTTATTAAGGTATCACTGATATACACTCTTATGAAGGTTTCACATGAAAAACATTGCGGTTACTCTACATTCACCCATATTATCAAGTCCCCACCAGCCCCAGTGCAGTCACTGTCCATCAGCGAAGTAAGATGCCACAGAGTCACTACTTGTCTTCTCTGTGCTACACAGTCTTCCCTGTGACCCCCCCCCCCCGCCCCTCCGCACCATGTGCACCAATCGTTTAGTCTGAGCATCCCAGCAGCAGCCAGCAGCCCTGCAGTGTCTTCCTGCGGCAAATCCAGAAAATCCAGGGCATGGTACTTTGGGTAGAGGAAGCTGCGAAGGGTTTTCTGGTAAACAGACAAATGCAAGTCTTGTGGGGAAGGCTCTTCAGGGGGACTTTTGCCCAGGGCTGGGCCCATGCAGGGTCCAGCGGCTGCTGGCTACATAAGTAAGGGCAGATCTAAAGCCCTTCACTGCAGTTGCCATTCTTGTCGCTCTTGACTTTTTTGCCCAAGCGTGCAGTGCATGGCTCCCTTACTAGAGCCTCACTGTGAAAGCGCCTCACACCCAAACTCAGCTGAGCATCTTGCCTGGATTTCTCTCCATCTCACCTTCTCTCCTCTCTGCTCTCTTCCAAACACCCAGCTCTTCATCTCACTTGCTGGAAGAAGTCTTCCCTAACCCCATCGTCCTTCCAGGCCACACTGATCTCTCCTTCCTCAGACCTGGGTAGCACAGGTGGTCTGCATTACTCAGAGACACTGAGTGCAGGCAGCCTGGTTCCAGGGTTTACATTCTTTCATATTATAACTAAATATTATAATGTCACTGGGTAATCCCTGTGTAACTTTTAGATCTCATTTCTCTACCTCTCAGAGGTAACCATGATCTCAGAGGTATTTACCTTTTCATTTATTTTTAAAAAGCAGATTTTATATCTAACAACTGCTTTAGGTTTATAAAAAAATTGTGTAAATAGTACAGAAGGTTCTCCCTATATTTACATCTTAACATCCTACATTAGTGTGGTGTATGTGTTATGATATTGATACATCATTATTAACTAATATTTATACTTTTTTTGGCTTTCCTTAGTTTTTACCTAATGTCCTTTTGCTGTTCCAGTATCCCTCTAGGACACCGCATTACAATTAGTCATTGTGTCTCCTTAGGCTCCTCTTGTCTATAAGAGTATCTCAGACTTTGTTTTTTGAGACCCTGACAATTTTGAGGAGTTCTTGTCCAGTATTTTGTACAATGCCCCTTAATTGGGATTTATCTGATTAGGCTAGGGTTATGGGTTTTGGGGAAGAATACCACAGAGGTAAAATGCCCTTCTCATTCCGTCATATCAAGGACTCATACCATCACCATGACTTATCACTGTTGACCTTGACCTTGACCTTGATGTCACCTGGTTGAGGTAATGTTTATCAGTTTATCAGAATCTTCACAGTGAAGTTAATCTTTTTTCTGTTTTTCACATTGTATTGTACTTTTGGAAGCACTGTATTCTAGTTGATAAAGTTATTTCTCACAGGGCTATGTGCTGAAATTCTGATACTGCTACAGATGTATATTGGAATGGAATTAAATAAATGCTGCAAGCCAGGTTTCTCACTTTTGGAGTGGGAATTTACAGATAACCAAGGGAGGAGGCTAGTTATGATTATAGTGATGAGTTACAATAGGAGAATCAGTAGGAACTCATGTTTAGATTAAAATAGATACAGGTGGTTTTTAGATTTTTAGATATGTCTGTCTATATGGGTTAATATACATACATACATTTCCTGCTCTGTCACCTGAGAGGACCTAGAAGCAACAATATCCCAGTAGCGAAGACTACACCTAGTGCCAAGACCTTGGTTTCTCATGCCATTCTCCAGAGAAAAGAGTCAGGGCTATTGGAGAAATGGAATTTTACTACAAATATATTTGTCAGTAAATGAATATATTGTTTTGTAAGTGTGTGAACTTTACACAAATGGTTTTCAGAGTGTATATATTTTCCTGCAACTTGTTTTCTTTCCATCTCAAATTATCATGTGTGATATTTGCATAGGTGGATGGGTAAAGTTAGTTCATTAATTTTTACTGTTGAAGAGTAACATACTGTATCATATTACACAATTCATCTGTTTTCCTGTTGATGGATATATAAGATGTTACAAACAGAGCTGCTACAAATATTCCTATAGACAGGCCAAAGATACTTTTGCATGAGATTCTATCCTCTGTGGTTTTCTTGTGTTTATCTACGTTAACTTCAGTATTGACATCAGTGAGTCTGAGAGATGAAAGGCTAGCAAAGGTCGGGGAGAATTTGTGAGGATGATGGATGAGAGCAGGCAAACTTTGTGGCTGCTCTGCATTGACTTCTTGAACATGCTGAACTTGTGCAGGAGAACTGCTGGTTGTGTTAGCAACACGATCCTCAACTTGACCAGATAATGCCAAATTGCTTTAAAACCCACCAGCAGGATGACAGAACTGCTGTGCTTTGTACATATATGAAAATCTGCAATTTTCAGACTTCATAATATTACCTATCTGAAGAATGAGAAATAGCTTTTGTGGTGATGGTTGTTTCATTTCATACTTCTCTGATACTTAGAGATCAAACTTTTTCTGTGTGTATTTATTCTCATCTGTGAACTGCCTGTTTATGCCTTTTGCCCACCATTCTAATTGGTTGTTTGTCCTTTTGTTATTGATGTAGTGCACATTCTTTGTAAATTCTGCATAAGGATTCTTTTGTGGTTAAATGAGTCACATTTATATTGGCATGTTGCTTCTCCTTTTAATCTTTAAAGATAAAAATTTTTTAATGTTTTAAAAATGGTGTCTTTTAATTAACATGTCTTGTCACTGTTGATGTTGACCTTGGTCACCTAATTGAGGTAATGTTTGTTGAGATTCTCTACAGTTAGGTTACCATTAAAAAAAATAATTTTTATTAAGGTATTATTGATATACACTCTTATGAAGGTTTCACATGAAAGAACAATGTGTTACTACATTTCCCCATATTATCAAGTCCCCACCCATACCCCACTGCAGTCACTGTCCTTCAGATTCACTATTTGCCTACTCTGTGCTGCACTGTTTTCCCCGTGATCCCCTGCACCATGTGTACTAAACATAATACCCATCAATCCCTTTCTCCCACCCTCCCCATTCCCTCTCCCATACCCCTCCCCTTTGGTAACCACTAGTTCCTTCTTGGAGTCTCCAAGTCTGCTGCGATTTTGTTCCTTCAGTTTTGCTTCCTCATTACTTTTATTTGAGGAAAATCATTTGGCACTTGTCTTTCTCTGCCTAGCTTATTTCACTGAGCATATTATCCTCCAGCTCCATCCATGTTGTTGCAAATGGTTGAATTTCCTTCTTTCTTATGGCTGAATAATATTCCATTGTGTATATGTACCACCTCTTCTTTATCCATTCATCTACTGATTGCTTCTATATCTTGGCTATTATAAAAAGTGCTGCAATAAACGTAGGGGAGCATATGTATTTTTGAATCTGAGAAGTTGTATTCTTTGGGTAAATTCCAAGGAGTGGGATTCCTGGGTCAAATGGTATTTCTATTTTGAGTTTTTTGAGGGACCTCCACATTGCTTTCCACAATGGTTGAACTAGCTTACATTCCCACCAGCAGTGTAGGAGGCTTCCCCTTTCTTCCCATCCTCACCAGCATTTGTTGTTCTTAGACTTTTCGATATCTCATTGTGGTTTTAATTTGCATTTCCCTGATGATTAGTGATGTGGAGCATCTTTTCATGTGTCTGTTGGCCATCTGAATTTCTTCTTTGGAGAACTGTCTCTTCATATCCTCTGCCCATTTTTTAATTGGGTTATTTGTTTTTTGGGTGTTGAGGCATGTAAGTGCTTTATATATTTTGGCTGTAAACCCCTTGTCGGATATGTCATTTACAAATATATTCCCCCATACTGTAGGATGCCTTTTTGTTCTGTTGATGGTGTCCTTTGCTGTACAGAAACTTTTTAGTTTGATGTAGTCCCATGAGTTCATTTTTGCTTTTGTTTCCCTTGCTCGAGGAGATGCGTTCAGGAAGAAGTTGCTCATGCTTATATTCAGGGGATTTTGGCCTATGTTGACTTCTAACAGTTTTATGGTTTCATGACTTACATTCAGGTCTTTGATCCATTTCGAGTTTACTTTTGTGTATGGGGTTAAATAATAATCCAGTTTCATTCTCTTGCATGTAGCTGTCCAGTTGTGCCAACACAAGCTGTTGAAGAGGCTGTCATTTCCCCATTGTATGTCCATGGCTCCTTTATCATATAATAATTGACCATATATGGTTGGGTTTATATCTAGGCTCTCTAGTCTGTTCCATTGGTCTATGGGTCTGTTCTTGGCCAGTACCAAATTGTCTTGATTACTGTGGCTTTGTAGTAGAGCTGAAGTTGGGGAGCATAATCCCCCATCTTTATTCTTCCTTCTCAGGATTGCTTTGGCTATTCTGGGGTTTTTTTTTTTTTTGGTTCCATATGAATTTTAGAATGATTTCCTCTAGTTCATTGAAGAATGCTGTTGGTGTTTTGATAGGAATTGCATTGAATCTGTAGATTGCCTTAGGAAGGATGGCCATTTTGACAATACTAATTCTTCCTATCCATGAACACGGGATGTGTTTCCATTTATTAGTATCTTCTTTAATTTCTCTCATGAGTGTCTTGTAGTTTTCAGAGTATAGGTCTTTCACTTCCTTGGTTAGGTTTATTCCTAGGTATTTTATTCTTTTTGATGCAATTGTGAATGGAATTGTTTTCCTGATTTCTCTTTCTGCTAGTTCATTGTTAGTGTATAGGAAAGCAACAGATTTCTGTGTATTAATTTTGTATCCCTCAATTTTGCTGAATTCTGATATTAGATCTAGTAGTTTTGGAGTGGATTCTCTAGTGGTTTTTAATGCACAATATCATGTCATCTGCAAACAGGGACAAGTTTGACTTCTTCCTTGCCAATCTGGATGCCTTTTATTTCTTTGTGCTCTCTGAATGCCGTGGCTAGGACCTCCAGTACTATGTTGAATAGAAGTGGGGAGAGTGGGCATCCTTGTCCTGTTCTCGATCTTAAAGGAAAAGCTTTCAGCTTCTTGCTGTTAAGTATAATGTTGGCTGTGGGTTTGTCACATACGGCCTTTATTATGTTGAGGTACTTGCCCTCTATACCCATTTTGTTGAAGTTTTATCATGAATGGATGTTGAATTTTGTCAAATGATTTTTCAGCATCTATGGAAATGATGGTGTGTTTTTTGTCCTTCTTTTTGTTTTTGTGGTGGATGATGTTCATGGATTTTTGAATGCTGTACGATCCTTGCATCCCTGTAATAAATCCAACTTGATCATGATGGATGATCTTTTTGATGTATTTTTTAATTCGGTTTGCTAATATTTTGTTTAGTATTTTTGCATCTATGTTCATCAAGGATATCGGTCTGTAATTTTCTTTTTTTGTGGTGTCTTTGCCTGATTTTTGTATTAGAATGATGCTGGCCTCATAGAATGAGTTTGGAAGTATACCCTCTTCTTCTACTCTTTAGAAAACTTCACAGAAGATGGGTATTAGGTCTTCACTAAGTGTTTGATAAAATTCAGCCGTGAAGCTATCTGGTCCATCTGGCATTTTGTTCTTAGGTAGATTTTTCATTACCAGTTCAATTTTGTTGCTGGTAATTGGTATGTTCATATTTTCTGTTTCTTTCTGGGTCAGCCTTGGAAGGTTGTATTTTTCTAGAAAGTTATCCATTTCTTCCAGTTTATCCAGTTTATTAGCATATAATTTTTCATAGTATTCTCTAATAGTTCTTTGTATTTCTTTGGTGTCTGTAGTGATTTTTCCTTTCTCATTTCTGATTCTGCTTATGTGAGTAGACTCTTTTTTTCTTGTTAAGTCCGGCTAAGGGTTTATCTCTTTTGTTTATTTTCTTGAAGAACTAGCTCTTGCTTTCATTGATCCTTTCTATTGTTTTATTCTTCTCAGTTTTATTTATTTCTGCTCTAATCTTTATGATGTCCCTCCTTCTACTGACTTTGGGTCTCATTTGTTCTTCTTTTTGTAATTTCGTTAATTGTGAGTTTAGACTGCTCATATGGGATTGTTCTTCTTTCCTGAGGTAGACCTGTATTGCAATATACTTTCCTTTTAGCATGGACTTCGTTGCATCCCACAGATTTTGCGGTGTTGAGTTATTGTTGTTGTTTGTCTCCATATATTGCTTGATCTCTGTTTTTATTTGGTCATTGATCCATTGGTTATTTAGGAACATGTTGTGAAGCCTCCATGTGTTTGTGGGATATTTCATTTTCTTTGCATAAAACTCATTTCTAGTTTCATACCTTTGTGGTCTGAGAAACCGGTTGGTACAATTTCAATCGTTGTGAATTTACCGAGGCTCTTTTGGTGGCCTAGTATATGATCTATTCTTGAAAATGGTCCATGTGCACTTGAGAAGGAGGTGTATTCCTCTGCTTTTGGGTGTAGAGTTCTGGAGATGTCTGTTAGGTGCATCTGTTCTAATGTGTTGTTCAGTGCCTCTGTCTCCTTAGTTATTTTCTGTCTGGTTGATCTGTCCTTCAGAGTGAGTGGTGTGTTGAAGTCTCCTAGAGTGAATGCATTGCATTCTATTTCCCCCTTTAATTCTGTTAGTATTTGTTTCACATATGTAGGTGCTCCTGTGTTGGGCGCATAGATATTTATAATGGTTATATCTTCTTGTTGAATTGACCCTTTTATCATTATGCAATGTCCTTTTTTGTCTCTTGTGACCTTCTTTGTTTTGAAGTCTATTTTGTCTGATACAAGTACCGCAACTCCTGCTTTTTTCTCCCCATTAGTTGCATGAAATGTCTTTTTCCATCGCTTCACTTTTAGTCTGTGTATGTCTTTGGGTTTAAAGTGAGTCTCTTGTAGGCAGTATATAGATGGGTCTTGTTTTTTTATCCATTTAGTGACTCTATGTCTTTTTATTGGTGCATTCAGTTCATTTAGGCTGATTATTGATAGGTATGTACTTATTGCCTTTGTAGGCTTTAGATTTGGGTTACCAAAGGTTCAAGGTTAACTTTCTTACTATCTAAGTGTCTAAGTTAACTCACTTAGTATGCTATTACAAACACAGTCTAGAGGTTCTTCTTTTTTTTTCTCATCCTTTTTCTTCCTGCTCTATTCTTTATGTATTAGGTATCATATTCTGTACTCTTTGTCTATCCCTTGATGACTTTGGGGATAGTTAATTTCATTTTGCATTTGCTTAGTAATTAGCTGTTCTTCTTTCTTTACTGTGGTCTTATTACCTCTGGTGACAGCTACTAAACTGTAGGAGCACTTCCATCTATAACAGTCCCTCCAAAATATGCTGTAGAGATGGTTTGTGGGAGTTAAGTTCTCTCAGCTTTTGCTTATCTGGAAATTGTTTAATCCCTCCTTCAAATTTAAATGATAATCTTGCCAGATAAAGTAATCTTGGTTCAAGGTCCTTCTGCTTCATTGCATTAAATACATCATGCCACTCCTTTCTGGACTGTAAGGTTTCTGTTGAGAAGTCTGATGATAGCCTGATGGACTTTCCTTTGTATGTGATCTTATTTCTCTCTCTGGCTGCTTTTAATTGTCTGTTTTATCCTTGATCTTTGCCACTTAAATTACTGTATGTCTTGGTGTTGTCTTCCTTGGGTCCCTTTTATTGGTAGATGTGTTCACCTCCATGGCCTGAGAGACTATCTCCTTCCCCAGATTGGGGAAGTTTTCTGCTATCACCTCCTCAAAGACACTTTCTATCCCTTTTTCTCTGTCTTCTTCTTTTGGTACCCCTATATAGTGAATATTGTTCTGTTTGGATTGGTCATACAGTTCTCCAATATTATTTCATTCTTAGAAATCCTTTTTTCTCTCTATGCCTCAGCTTCTTTGTATTCCTCTTCTCTAGTTTCTATTTCATTTATCATTTCCTCCGCCACATCCAATCTGCTTTTATTACCCTCCATTGTGCTCTTCAACAATTGGATCTCCGACTGGAGTTCATTCCTGATTTCTTGAATATCTTTTCATACCTCCCTGAGCATCTTAATGATTTTTATTTTTAACTCCCTTTCAAGGAGAGTCATGAGGTTGACATCATTTAAATCTTTCTCAGGAGTTGTATTAATAATTTTACTCTGAACCAGGTTCCTTTGGTGTTTCATATTTGCATATGGTGCCCTCTAGTGCCCAGAAACTCCACTCTCTGGAGCTGCTCAGCCCCTGAAGCAATGTCGGGGGTTGCAGGGAGTTGTTTAGTGCCTGGGGGGAGGAAAGAGCTGTTTCCTGCTTCCTGGCTGGTATGCCTAGCTCCACTGCCTGAACCAGTGGGTTGAGCACACAGGTATAACCCTCTATGCTTTGCGTTTGTAGTTGCTGTAGACAGGTCTTTCCTCTGGCTGGCCTAACACCAGAGTTGGGTTTGCTGGTTTGCGAGCCAGGTGGGGCTGGCCAGGAGAAAGGTGCAGTAGGCTGCCTATCATGGAGGGCATTCTCTGAGTTGTGTAGGCAGCCAGGGAGCTGGAGCACCTGAAGGTCGCGAAAGCTCCCACCCTGCTGGGCAGAGTGCACCCGGGCAACTTTGTCTACCTGTCCTTTCTCCTGAGCAGTAAGCTCTGTGCAATCCTTTCCCCTTTAGTAGCCCTCTTGCTAAGGGCTTCCTTGTTAAGAAGTGTCTCTGACTGTCTGCCTTTCTTTTGTCCCAGAGCAGCTGGATATGGATCCCTGCTTTCCACAAGTGGCTGAAATCTCAGTCTCTCCAGGAATTCTGCCTGTCTTAGCTTTCCAACCCCCTAATTATGAGAGTATCATGCAAGCACCATGAAATGTAGGTTTGTGCTCCCAGAGCAGCTCTCTGGAGTTAGGTATTCAGCAGTCCCAGGTCTCTACTCCCTCCCTGCTCAATTTCTCTTCCTCCCGCTGGTGAGCTGGGGTTGGGGAAGCGCTTGGGTCCCACCGGGCCACAGCTTTAGTATGTTACCCTGTTCTGTGAGGTCTGCTCTTGTCTCCAGGTGTATGCAGTTTGGCGCAGTCCTCTTTCTTGTTGCTCTTTCAGGAGTAATTGCATCAGTTATATTTTGTATTATATGTGGTTTTAGAAGGAATCCTCTGCCTCACCTCTCAGGCCGCCATCTTTAATCTCCCCTAAGTTACCATTTTATTCCCTTTTCCATATTGTATTGTACTCTTGGAAGCACCATATTCTCACTGGCAGCATTGTAGCTCACAGGGCTATAAGTTGACAATTCTGATACTGTTAGCATATTTCTTTTATTCATCATTTTACTTTCAACTTGTGCCTTTATATTTACAATGCATCTTTCATAGCAGCATACCATTTGGTCTTGCTTTTATATCCAGTCTGACAATTTGACTTTTAATTAACGTGTTTAGTCCCTTTATATTTAATGTAATTATTGATATAGTTAGGTTTAAGTCTTTAGCTTGCTGCCTGTCTTTTATTTATCCTCTGTCTGTTTTTTATTCCTCTGTTGATCTTTGCCTGTATTTTTGGGGTTAACCTACTACTTAGTGCTCCATTTTATTTCTTTTGATTGACTTCTTAGCTTTAAGTGTTATTTTCTTGTAGTGTTTTTTTCTAGGGCTAACACTATGTTTAGTTTACATTTTTATGTGTATTATAGTGTGCTTATTTCTCTTTTTCTGGGGAGAGGAGTTGTTTCTCAGACTTGTCTCATCACCGTCATTATATATTTATGTATTCCTTCATTCAACAAATTTATATTAAACATCAAGTATTTACCAGGGACTATACTAGGTGTTGGAAATACAGCTATGAACATGACAGATGTGACGCCCACAGTCTGTTTGGGGAAATGGATAAATAAGTAGGAAGTTTTCCTGAGGAGGACACGTCTGAACTGAGCCTCCAAGTGCTGAACAGGAATTGGTCAGATGAAGCAAGGGATCTTAGATTGTTTCAGGTTGTAGCAGTGATGAGTACAAAGACCTAGAGGCAGGAGCAATTGGTAACTTCTTCAGGGAGCATTAACTTGTGCAGCATGGCTGGAACACGGAGTAAGGTGGTGCAAATAGAAGGTAGATTATGGAGTATGGTGAAGTTTTGGCAAGAATTTTAGGGAGTCTGTCTGTGTTTAGTAACTTCTAATTTTCTCATTGAATTAGAAATGTAGATCTCAGTGCCTGGTATTCATGTCATTAGTATTCATTAACCTAATGACTGAAGAAACTTTGAGCAAATTGCTTCCTATAAAACATGTACCCCTTCTAGTTAACTATAATGCTCCAGTTTCTACTTTGAGGGATCTGTCTTTTTGAGGTAAGGACATTTTAAATTTCAAATTCTATTGTAAGAAAAAATATATTATTTAGAGGAGTGTTCTTGTAATTTAAGGGATTTTTCTAGTTTTTGGAGATTTTTCAGCATTATTAGAGAAGAGAGGGTACATCACATTAACCTCTATCTAGACCTCCTCAGATGAGATAGTGCCACCCATTCTCATATACTACTTCCCCCCACCAGCTTTATTGAGATACAGTGGACATATAACATTGTGTAATTTTAAGAAGTACAGTGTGTTTATTTGACCACAGTAGCCCTAGTTAACACCTCCATCCCCTGATTATAATTAGAATAACATCTGCTGTCTCAGTAACTTTCAAGTATGTAATATAGTAGAATTAAATATAATCATCATAATGTACATTAGATCCCCAGAGTTTATTCATCTTATAACTGGAACCTTGTATGTTTTGACCAACATCTCCTCATTTCCCCCACCCCCCCAGCCCCTGACAATTACCATTTTACTCTTTGTTTCTATGAGTTTGGCTTTTATAGATTCCATATATAAGTGATATTGTACAATGTTTTTCTTTGTCTGACTTACTCCACTTAGCATAATACCCTCAGGGTCCATCCATGTTGTTGCCAATGGCAGGATTTCTTTCTTTCTCAAGGCTGAATAATATTCCATTGTGTATATACATACCACATTTTCTTTACCCATTCATCCATATATGGACACAGAGTTTGTTTCCAAAACTTGTCTACTGTGAATGATGCTGCAGTGAACATGGGGATGCAGATTCTCTTCAAGTTCCTGATTTCATTTCCTTTGAATCTATAACCACAAGTGTAATTACTGTATCATATGGTAGTTCTATTTTTAATTTTTTGAGGAACATGCATACTATTTTCCATAGTGGCTGCACCAATTTACTTTCCTACCAACAGTGCACAAGGGTTTCCTTTTCTCTACATCTTCACCAGCACTTATCTTTCTTGTCTCTTTGATGGAGCCATTCTAACAGTTGTGAGGTCATATTTCCTTGTGTGTGTGTTTTTAATCGAGGTATAATTGACATGTAACATTATATTAGTTTCAGAAGTACAACATAATGACTCAACAAATGTACACATTTTGAAATGATCAGCACAGTAAGACTAGTTAACATCTGTCACCATACATAGTTACAAAATTTTTTTTTCTTGTGAGGAGAACTTTTCAGATTTACTTTCTTAGTAAATTCCAAATGTGCAATACAATATTATTAACTACGGTCAACATGCTGTACATTGCTCCTTGTGGGTTTGATTTGCATTTCCTTGATAATTAGTAATATTGAGCACCCTTTCATATACATTTTCGCCATTAATATGTTGTCTTTGGAAAAGTGTCTATTTAGTTCCTCTAACCATTGTTTGATTGGATTTTGTTTCGTTTTGCTGTTGAGTTGTATGAGTTCCTTAAATATTTTGGATATTAACCCCCTATCAGATATATGATTTGAAAATATTTTCTCCCATTCAATAGGCTACTTTTTAATTTTGTTGATTATTTTCTTGTGCAGAAACTTTTTAGTTTGGTGTAGTTCCACTTAATTATTTTGACTTTTTATTTTGCTTGTGCTTTTGGTGCAATATCCAAAAAATTATTGCCAGGATCAATGTCAAGGAGCTTTTCCCCTATGTTTTCTTCTAGGAGTTTAATGGTTTCAGGTCTCATGCTTATGTCCTTACTCCATCCAGTTGATTTTTTTAAGTGATGTAAAATAGGGGTACAATTTTATTCTTCTACATGTGATTATCTTGTTTCCCCAGCACCATTTGTTGAAGAGACTATCCTTTCCTCATTGTGTATTCTGGACTTCCTTGTAGTTTATTGTATATGCAAGAGTGTATTTCTTGGATATCAATTCCGTTCTATTGGTCTATATGTCTACATTTATGCCATACTACTTTGATTATTATAGCTTTGTAGTATAGTTTGAAGTCTGGAAATGTCATACCTCCAGTTTTGTTTTTTTCTAAGGTTTGCTTTGGCTATTTCGGGTCTTTTTTGATTTCATACATATTTTAAGATTGCCTTTTCTATTTCTGTGAAAAATGCTATTGAAATTTTGATAGGGAGTGCATTGAATCTAAAGGTAGCTTTAGGTAGTATGAATATCTTAACAATATAAATTTTTCTTATCCTTAAATAGCAGGTATCTTTCCCTTTGTGTCTTCTTCAATTTCTTTCCTTCCTGTCTCATAGATTTGAGTGTATAGATCTTTCACTACCTTGGTTAAATTTATTTGTAATTATCTTATTTTTTCCAATACTATTATGAATGGGATTGCTTTCTTTTTCAGATATTTTTTTGTTAGTATATAGAAAAAAACTGATTTCTGTATGTTGATTTTTTCACCCTAAATCTTTACTGAATTTGTTGATTAGTTCTAACAGTTTTTTTTGTTGGAGTGTTTAGGCTTTTTCATATATAAAATCATATCATCTGCAAACAGACAATTTTACCTCTTCCTTTCTAATTTGGATGCCTTTTATTTCCTTTTCTTGCCTAATTGCTATGGCTAGGACTTCCAGTACTATGCTGAATAAAAGTGGTGATAGCCGGCATCCTTGTCTTGTTCCTGATCTTAGAGAAAAAGCTTTCAACCATCATTATTGAATATTATATCAGGATTCATGCAGCCTTTTTATTATTTTGAGGCATATTCCTTCCATACCCAATTTTTAAGAGTTTTTATCATGAATGAATGTTGGATTTTGTCAAATGTTTTTTCTGCATCTGTAAAGATCATCATATAATTTTAATCTTTCATTCTATTAACGTGGTATTAATAGAATTATTGATTTACGTGTGTTGAACCATCCTTGCATCTCAGTAATAAATTCCACCTGATAATGGCATGTGATCCTTTTAATGTGCTGTTGAATTCAGTTTAATATTTTCTTGACAATATTTGCTTCTATATTCATCAGCGATATTGGACTGCAATTTTCTTTTCTTGTAGTATCCTTATATGCCTTTGGTATTAGGGTAATGCTGGCCTCATAAAATAAGTTTAGGAGTACTTCCTTCTCTTCAATTTCTTGGAAGAGCCTGATAAGGATTAGCATTAATTATTCTTTAAATGTCATGTAGAATCCACTAGGGAAAATATCTCATTCTGTTTTTTTCTTTGTTGGGAGATTTTTAATTTTTTATTCTCCTTACTCATAATTGGTCTGTTTGATTTTCTATTTCTTCATGATTCAGTCTTGGTAGGTTATATGGTTCTAGGAATTTATCCATTATTTCTTCTTAGTTATCCAGTTTGTTGATGTGTAATTATTATACCAGTTTCTTATGATCCTTAGTATTTATGTGGTATAAGTTGTAATGTCTACTTTTCATTTCTGATTTTATTTGAGTTCTCTCTTTGTTTTCCTTAGTCTAACCAAAGCTTTGTCAATTTTGTTTATCTTTAAAAAAAACAGCTCTTGATCTTTTCTATTGTTTTTCTGGTCCCTATTTCACTTGTTTCTGCTCTGATCTTTGTTATTTAGTACTTTCTGCTAACTTTGGGCTTAGTTATTTTCTGTAGTTCTTGAGGTATCAAGTTAAGCTGTTTATTTGAGATCTTTCTTTTTCTTAATGTAGGCATTTATCACTATAAACTTCCCCTTATAACTACTTTTACTGTATTCTGTAATCTTTGATATATTGTGTTTCCATTTGCATTTGTCTCAAGATTTTTTAAATTTCCCTTTTGATTTTTTTTATTTGACACATTGGTTGTTCAGAAGTATGTTGTTTAACTTCAACATATTTGTGAACTTTCCAACTTTCCTCCTGTTATTGATTTCTAGTTTCATATCTTGTGGTCAGAAAAGATAGTTGGTAAGTTTGGAAGTATTCCCTGTTCTTCTACTCCTTGTAAAACTTTAAGGAGGATGGGTATTAGGTCTTCACTAAATGTTTGATAAAATTCAGCTGTGAAGCCATCTGGTCCAGGTATTTTGTTCTTAGGTAGGTTTTTCATTACCAGTTCAATTTCATTGCTGGTAATTCGTCTGTTCAGATTTTCTGTTTCTTTATGGGTCAGCCTTGGAAGGTTGTATTTTCCTAGAAAGTTATCTATTTCTTCTAGGTTATCCAGTTTGTTAGCATAGAATTTTTCATAGTATTCTCTTACAATTCTTTGTATTTCTGTGGTGTCTGTAGTGATTTTTCCTTTCTCATTTCTGATTCTGTTTATGTGAGTAGACTCTCTTTTTTTCTTGTTAAGTCTGGCTAGGGGTTTATATATCTTGTTTATTTTCTCAAAGAACCAGCTCTTGCTTTCATTGATCCTTTCTATTGTTTTATTCTTCTCAGTTTTATTTATTTCTGCTCTAATCTTTATGATGTCCCTCCTTCTACTGACTTTGGGTCTCATTTGTTCTTCTTTTCCTAGTTTCGTTAGTTGTGAGTTTAGACTGCTCATATGGGATTGTTCTTCTTTCCTGAGGGAGGCCTGTATTGCAATATACTTTCCTCTTAGCACGGCCTTCACTGTGTCCCACAGATTTTGTGGTGTTGAATTATTGTTGTCGTTTGTCTCCATATATTGCTTGATCTCTGTTTTTATTTGGTCATTGATCCATTGGTTATTTAGGAACATGTTGTGAAGCCTCCATGTGTTTGTGGGATATTTCATTTTCTCTGCATAATTCATTTCTAGTTTCATACCTCTGTGGTCTGAGAAACTGGTTGGTACAATTTCAATCTTTCTGAATTTACTGAGGCTCTTTTTGTGGCCTAGTATATGATCTATTCTTGAAAATGTTCCATGTGCACTTGAGAAGAATGTGTATTCTGCTACTTTTGGGTGTAGGGTTCTGTAGATTTCTGTTAGGTCCATCTGTTCTAATGTGTTGTTCAGTGCCTCTGTCTCCTTAGTTATTTTCTGTCTGGTTGATCTGTCCTTCAGAGTGAGTGGTGTGTTGAAGTCTCCTAGAATGACTGCATTGCATTCTATTTCCCCCTTTAATTCTGTTAGTATTTGTTTCACATATGAAGGTGCTCCTGTGTTCGGCACATAGATATTTATAATGGTTATATCTTCTTGTTGAATTGACCCTTTTATCATTATGTAATGTCTTTCTTTGTCTCTTGTGACTTTCTTTGTTTTGAAGTCTATTTTGTCTGATATAAGTACTGCAACTCCTCCTTTTTCCATCCTTCACTTTTAGTCTGTGTATGTCTTTGGCTTTAAAGTGAGTCTCTTGTAGGCAGCATATAGATGGGTCTTGTTTTTTTATCCATTCAATGACTCTATGTCTTTTAAATAGTCTTCAGACCATTTAAATTTAGGTTGATTATGAATAGGTAAGTACTTATTGCCATTGCCGGCTTTGGATTCATGGTTACCAAATGTTCAAGGGTAATTCCCTTACTATCTAAGTGTAACTGAACTCACTCTTTATGCTATTACAAACACAACCTAAAAGCTCTTTTTTCCCCTCATTTTTATTCCTCCTCCATTATTTGTATGTTATGAATCATATTCTGTACTCTTTGTCTAGCCCTTGGGTGACATCTATTTAGCCTTAGGAATACTTCCATCTATAGGAGTCCCTCCAACATGCACTGTAGAGGTGATTTGTGGGAGGTAAATTCTCTCGGCATTTGCTTATCTGAAAATTGTTTAATCCCTCCTTCAAATTTAAATGATAACCTTGCTGGGTATTATTGGTTCAAGGGCCTTCTGCTTCATTGCATTCAGTATATCATGCCACTCCCTTCTGGCCAGTAAGGTTTCTGTTAGAAATCTGGTGATAGCCTGATGGGTTTTCCTTTGTATGTGATCATTTTTCTCTCTGTAGCTGCTTTTAAAAGTCTGTCTTTATCCTTGATATTTGCCATTTTAATTATTATATGTCTTGATGTTGTCTTCCTTGGGTCCCTTGTGTTGGGTGATCTGTGCACCTCCATGGCTTGAGAGACTATCTCCTTCCCCAGATTTGGGAAATTTTCAGCCATTATGTCCTCAGTGACACTTTCTATCCCTTTTTCTCTCTCTTCTTCTTCTGGTCCCTCTATAATGTGAATATTGTTCTGTTTGGATTGGTTACACCATTCTCTCAATATTCTTTCATTGTTATATGTATATTTTTCTCTCTGTGCCTCAGCTTCTTTGTAATCCTCTTCTCTAATTTCGATTCCATTTATTGTCTCTTCCACTACATCTAGTCTGATTTTAAATCCATTGTATGTTTCATTTCAGATATGGAATTTCTTGATTCAATCTCCATCTTAAATTTGTTACTGAGTTCTTGAATATTTTTCTGTACCTCCATAAGCATGTTTATGATTTTTATTTTGAACTCTCTTTCAGGAAGATTGGTGAGTTCAGTTTCATTTTGCCCTTTTTCTGGGTTTTGTGAGATCTTGGTCTGAACCATGTTCTTTTGATGTTTCATATTTCTATGTGGTGCCCACTAGTGCCCAGAAGCTCCAGTCTCTGGAGCTGCTCAGCCCCTAGAGTGAGGGTGGGGGACATTGGGGGGTGGAGCTGGTGCCTGGTGGGAGGAAAGCTCTTTTTCCTGATTCCTGGCTGCAGTGTCTGTCTCCAGTGTCAGAACCAGTGGCCCTAGCACACAGGTGTAAGCCTCTGTACTCGGGCTTCTCTAGCTGTTGTAGGCAGGGCCTCCCTCTGGCTGGCCTGATGCCAGCACCATGACTGCCAGTTTGTGAGCTGGTGCCTGCAGGCCAGGAGGAAGGCTCGGCTGGCTGCTTGTCACAGTGGGGGGCCTCGGAGCTGAGTAGGCAGCCGGGGGGATGGAGAACCTGAAGCTCCTCAAAGTTCCCAACCAGCTGGGCAGAGCACACCCAGACAACCTTAAACTTATCCAGCTCTCCCTTCTCCCGTGCAGCAAGCTCCGCCCAACCCCCGCCCCTTCAGCAGCCCTCTCGCAGAGTGGCCCCGTCTGGATCGCCTCCTCCACAAACGGCTGGAATGTCAGTTTCTCAGGCACTCCGCCTGTCCCAGCTCCCCATCCTCCAGAGCACCACCCAGTGCAGGTTTCTGCTCCCAAAGCAGACCTCCAGGGCCAGGTGTTGATTAGTCCCAGGCCTCCACCCCCTCCCCGCTCCATTTCTCTTCCTCCTGCCGGTGAGCTGGGGTGGGGGAAGGGCCTGGGTCCCGCCGGATCGGGGCTCCAGGACGTTATCCTGTTTCACGATGTCTGCTCTGTCTCATGAGGTGTGTGTGCAGTCTGGTGCAGCCTTCTTTCCTGTTGCTGTTTTACGGTTAGTTGTATTAATGAACTATATTTTTGTACTGTTTGTGGTTTTGGGAGGCGTTCTTTGTCTCACCTCTCATGCCGCCATCTTGAATCCCCATTATTTCTTAAATAAGATTTCTGCTCCCTTCTTCCATTCTTCTGGAACTCTAGTAATTTTCAGACTGTTTCTTTTGATTGTTTCTTTTGATCATTTTCCATAGATCATATAGACTTTCTTCCGTCTTTTTTCTTTGCTCTCCTCTGACTAGATAATGTCAAAGTTCTTGTCTTCTAAATCACAGATTATTTCTGCTGGTGATATTCTTTATTGTATTTTTCATTTCATTCATTGTATTAATCAGCTTCAGAATTTTTGTCTGGTTATTTTTAATGTTTCCTATCTCTTTGTTAAACTTTTCATGTTGTTGATATATTTTTTTCTTGATTTAGTTGAATTGTCTTTCTCTGTTTTCTTGTAGCACACTGAGTTTCCTTAAAACAGTTACTTTGAATTCTTAATTGGATGAATTGCATATACTTATGTATTTGGGATCAGTTACTAGGAGATTATTGTTGCCCTTTGTTCGTGTTGTTTCATGGATTTTTCATGTTCCTTGAAGTTTTGTGTTGCTGTCTTCACATTTGAAATAGCAGTAACTTTCTCCAGTCTACTATCTGCTGTTGGGAAAGAAATCTCTTTTGTTAAGTCTTTCTAGGGATTCTGAGGCTTTCTCAGACTTCCTATGGACATACCTTCACTGTGCTTCTTATTTTGTCTTGTGACAGACTTCTTAAGCTTGTATGCTTTCTCCCAATCTTGCAACACACCAGGCTGGGTGCTGACAGCCTCCCTGTTATTTTCCCAAAGGTGGAACTAAAGCTCAAGTTTTTGGTCTCCTTCTGGCCCATAGATCTGGCCTTGCTTTCTGTGCATTCTCATTAGCTGTCTGTCAAAATTCCCTCTCACTCTGCCATCAGAGATGCACAGGGAGTTGGCCATAGGATGGATGTGTGTGTGGGTGAGGCACGTGGAGTTTTGGGAGTGCCTGTGGGCCGGTTTGGGGCATCTGTGGGTGAGGCATCCCCAGTGGCTCACAGGTAGGCTTCTTAATGTAATGCAGTTAGTAGGATCCGCATTCCTTTAATGCCCTTTGAAAGTCCTACTGGCCTCTCTTCCAGCGTCCTCCTTCTCCCGTCATTTAGTTGCAGTTTAGTCCTTTGGATGTGGTAAGAGAGAAATGGTCTTCTTTGTCAGCATCTTGCACAGCTAGGAAGTTGGGTGCTCATCACATACTCTCACTTTCCCCTGTGGAAAAAACCATGGGCTGAGATTTCTCTAAGCCCAAAGTTGTGCAGTCCTGGGAAAGGTTGATGTGGGTAAAGTCAAACTGTTCCTCCTACCCTCTTCAATGCATCCAAACTTGTATTTTTTGCCGCAGTGGTGTCCCAGAATTTGTCCACTGGAAATCTGAATTTCTTCAAAGGTTCTCTTGTTTGTGGGTCTAAGACAGTGTTTTCCAGGGGCTCCGGGACCATGGCCAAGAAGGGCTAGAGCCAGTTCATGAGCCACTGAAGGGCCCATGGGTGGGACTGAGGTCTGTGTGCCTATTACCTGATAGAGGGAGTGGGCGAGACTCCTCCTGGGTCCCTTGGCATATGGTTCTGGACCCCACAGATTTCAGAAAGGTACTTTTACTTGTGGATGGACTCCTAATTGTTGTTGGGGACAGGGAAAGTATTAACAAGGATTTTTTTAGTCAGCTACAATGCTCATGTCACCACTACATATACTCTTAAGTAAGTGCCTTCCCCTCCTCAGGCCTCTTCTATAGAGTGAAGAGTTGGTTAATGATGGCATCTAAGGATACTTCCAATTCTGACATGCCATGGATTCATAAGCCATTAAAACCTTGAGTAGAATTGGTTTATTTGAAGTTTCTACCCATGAAAACTTCCTGAGAGAATTCATGAGACTGGGACCCCCATGTATATACGGTAGTGAGGCCTCTGGTTCCAAGTGACAGAAGCTAACTCAAGATTGTTTAGGTAAAACAGGAGAATTTATCCATAGCACACGGGGAGGGGATGGCATGGGACCCTGGAGCAAGAACAGAGCTGGGTCTCAGGAAAGGACTGGAGCTATGACCAGGAAAACCTTCAGGATTGTTCTCTGTTCATTGGATTTAGGTGATTGGTGAATGGGATGGTTGGTTTGTGGACTGGACAGGCACTCCAAAAGGTGTCCTCTTCACCTAGATTGTGGTTTTCTTTGGGGGCAATGGTCACAGAAGTAGGAGGAATGGGAGTCTGTCCAGATGTGCATGGTCCTGAGGAGTGGCCTCTTTGAAGTTCTTTCACCCTTGAGTATGGGGACAGGGGAATGTGGATGTACAGGCTCCTGGGTATCTGAGAGAATTGGGAAGAAAAAGGGATGTGTGTGACAAACGACCTGAATCATACTCAGACAGCAAACCCACCTTCTTGGAGCTCTTTTGCCAGGCTGGGACGCAGGCTTTCCACAGGCTGGATTCCAACAGAAAATCTACAGTAGGCTTTTCTGTCCCCAGTCAACCCAAAATGGGAAAGAAGGAGAATCTAATGTTCTTTCTAATAATGAAGCCTCAGAATAGAGTTGAGAGGTGTGGTGGAGCTTCTGACCACTTTCTCCCTTAAATGTGGAAGCTAATTGATGAAACCAGGTCTGAGGGCTTGGAATAAGAGAGCTGCTCTGGATGGAGTAGGGGCTGCCTGACCTCATTTCAGATTGTCCTTATCAATCAGTGAACCTTCCTCATTTCCCTGCTGCAGAGTGAATGTATACCTAGGCCAAGAGTCCAGGGCCCTGGACTGCCATCAGGATGGTGGGTTAAGGCCCCTACCCAGATCTGGACCGGTGAGGCCAGAGGAGATCCTTTGCAGAGAGATATGACCCCAGCCTGAAGACTATGATCCCAGTGAGACCCTATGCAAGGTAAGTAGGGAGGAAGATTGGAGGGAGAGCCAGGTCAGAACACCCAGGAATAGTTTCCAGTCCATTAAGAGAGTGGATATGGCCCCTACTCCCCATGCTGTTGCTCTGTATCCTTGTCCTTTTGTCTTTCCTTCTGTCCATCCATCTGTACATTCATCCATCCATCCATCCATCTACTTGTCAACCACTTCTTGATTCCTAATGTCCTCTCTGAGAGAGAGAAAGAGACAATAGCTAATGTTTCAGTGTGCCAGGACCTTTCCAAGTATTTTACAAACATCTGCTCATTCATTCTTCACAGCCACCATGGAGGTATTTTTATTATTGTCACCTGATGGGTGAGAAAGTGAGGCACAGAGAGGTTAAGTAACTTGCCCAAAGTTCATCAGTTAGCTTTTGCCTTGTAACAAACAGTGCTAAAACTTAGCAGCCTAAAACAACTACAATTTAGTCAGCTTACAATTTTGTGGGTGGGTCAGCAACTTGAACTAAGCTCAGCTGGGTGATTGATCTGGTCCTGAACAGGCTTACTTATGCATGTGCTGGTCAGCAAGGAGGCTGTGTTTCTGAGGGTTGGCTGGCTGTTGACTGGGCAATGGGGGCAAGTGGGCCACATGGGCTATTAATCTCCAGAAGGCTAGTCTGGGCTTGATCACATAGTAATACAGTACTCTGCCAAGAGGATAAGTTGCAGCATGTAAAGCTTCTTGGGACCTGGCTCAGAACTGGTACACCATTTCTTTCACTGCATTCTATTGGCCAAAGCAAGTCACAAGTCAGTCCAGATTCAAGGTTTGGAGAAAAAGACCAGACTTCTGCCCAGATTCAAGGTTTGGAGAAAAATACTAGACCTCTTGATGGAAGGAGGTCAAGAATATAAAGTCACATCTCAAGGAACTGGGATACAGATAGGGAGAAACAGTTGACTAAGTTTTGACCTGCAAGATAGGGACACAAGCAGTCTAATGTCCAAACTCACATGTTTAACTGTATCGTTACATTACATCATATTATTACTGTTATATTAACCATATTATTTTAAAGTGCTGCCTTTTCTACATGGAAAGGACCCTGTGTCCTGTTCTCTGAGCAGCAGAAGGCCACGTGGAAGTGACACGCTTTTCTTTCCTAGAATCTCTGAACCAAAGATACACCTTTGAGCCCTCTAAGGTGAGAGGTGAAGGTTGAAAGGCAAGGGAATGAGCTGCTGCAATAGTCCCAGTCAGAAAAGTGGTAAATACCCCCTGTTGTGGCTCAGTTTATGATTGCTTTGTGGAGAGGCCATGTGGGGTAGTGCTTAAGAGGATGAGGAGACCCTGGAGTCATCAAGTACTGGGTTTGAATCACTGCTCCACCAGTTGCAATTATAAGACTTTGGGCAAGTACCCTGAGCTCTCTGTGCCTGATGTTCTTGTAAATGAAATGGGGTCACAATATTACCCTACTGTCCATCTCACTGAGTTGTGAGGATCATACATGGTCATGCACACCTTTATCATAAAAGCCACCTTTTAGGAAATTTTATTATTTGACAGGCACAGAGTACCTTGTTAATGTCATCTTTGCTTGGGTTCTCCCTAAAGCAGACCCTGAGTCAAGAACTTGGCTCCAGATAGCTCATTTAGGGGTCCGTCCTGGGAAGCAGGAGGGAAAGTTTAGGGAAAGTAAGGCAGGGAGAGGCAACCAGGGGTGTGTCATCAGTATAACTGATGTAGGAATGGGGCCTAGACTTCACTAGGTCTTCCTGAGAAAGTGTACAATTTTCTACCCAAAGGAAGGGGGGGCGTTTAAACATGGGCTCCACTACTCCAGTAGTTGAGGATTTCCCTGCGGGTATTAACCCCCATCCCCTGGCAATTCTGGGCTGCATTTACACTCCTGAGGAGGCACTGAGACAGGTGGTGAAAGAGGAGCGGCACACACATTCGAGATGGGACACTGTCAGCCTGAGCATGAGCTTGCACTACGTTGTTCTCCACAGCTGAGATTCGGGGATATGACAAGAGTCTGCAACTCAGGGCACCTTGACTGCATCTGCCACAGATAGAAAGCCTGTACAGGGCATGGAACATAACAGGCACTCAGTAATGGGTAGATAACACTCCGTCTCTGATTTTATTCTGTTTTATTCAAGGGCAAAAAACAGGGTCTTTTCCTCCTTCCTCATTCCCTCTTCCTTTTTTTCTTCTCTTCTTCTTTTCTTCCTCTGCTTACTCTTTCTCTTTCCTCTTCTTCTCCTCCTCCTGCTCCCCCCTCCTCTCCTTCCCTTCACCTTCTCCCTCCCTCTCCTGCCTCCTCCTTCTTTTCCTCCTGCTCCTCTCCATTTCTTCTTCCTTTTTTCCCTTTCTCCTCTCCCCTTCCTTCATGTCCCCTTATCCTTTCTTTATCTGCTAGCTTGTAGTTGTGTAGCATTTTCTAGTGTTAACCCATTCAGTTCTTACAATAAACCACAAGTTTGCCTCTAGCTCTTGCCTCCTTGGGAGGCCTCGCCCCTGCTGCGGCATGCCCTGCTTGCACCTTTCCCATCCTCCTGAGAGCAAAACACCTGTGCCCTACTCCTCTGGTGACCAGCTGCCAGGTCTCCATTTCCTCATAATAAGTGGAGCAGGTGCCCTCTTTCCTATGGGCTGGTCATGAGCTCAAACATTGGTAAATGTTTAACAATTGGCTCGCTATAAAGAGTTCCTGGTTTGAAATTTTTCCTGATTTTTATGGTGATGTCACTGAATGCAAAATTGCACCCTATTACATGGCATTTCCACTATACAGACACGATAGCCTTTGTATAATCAAAAGGGCATAAATACTGGTAAAACCTAGTAAGATAATTAGGAAGTGGGGTTTCCAGTACTTACTACATTTGTCTTCAAGGCAACCTATTTAAGTTTATGTATTTTAATATTGGCTGTGTTTTAACAGCTAACTTGCAAAATGCCTGGAACTTTTACAATTGGCTCTATAAGCTACTACGAGCTGGTCCCAGTCCATGACTGTTTGAAGGACTAATGGGTGTGAGTCACAGGTTCTGTGCGTGGCTGTGGTTATTACCGTAGCTAAGAGCTTAAGCCAGGGACTCCGGGCAATGGTCACCAACGTCCTGGAACACCAAGCCTCTCATTTGTTTTAGGTTGGCCTCCAACCCAGCGGATGACATGGGGCTGCTCTCCTTCGCCACCTTCTCCTGGCTCACGCCTGTGATGGTCAAGAGGCTACAAGCACACGCTGACTGTGGACACCCTGCCCCCATTGTCACCATATGACTCATCTGACGTCAACACCAAAAGGTACCAGGGTTTGCCTGGGTCACCGTGGGAGAGGGGCCCCCCTGGGAAAGGGCCTGTGAGACCCTTTGGGTGCCTGCATTTCCCTGTGTGGAAATGAACATCTGTGGGTCCCAGTGGCCCTTCGCAGTGGCTGCTCCCTGACATGGGCTGGGCTGACTGAACTTCTTGGCTCAATCTCTGGAGAGGTGGGGACTGGAGAGAGCTGGTGGGGAGAAAGGACTGCTTGAGAGATTGGCCTGAGGCTCATGACCATTCTGGCCAGACCATTGGCTGTTTTGTAGAAATGCTACATCAGGACACTGGTGGCCAGAGCTTCACTTTGCTCTGTGCTGGTTGGCCCCCACCTGGACTGCTCCATGCAGCTCCAGACACTGTGTTCTGTTTTAATTAAAAATCATTATTGAACTTCCATATTATAAAATAAACCTAGGTTGAATCAAAGGAAACTGCCGATGTTTGACAATTTCAACTTGCAAAAAATGTAACTTTCATGGGTTCAACCTAATGAATTCATATTCTTTATAAAAATGTTAAAAGAACAAAAGCTTAAACAGCGGAAGAAGCCCCACTGGACTCTGGCTGTACTCCCCAGAGACAGTGCTATTAAATGGCAGTGTGGGTCTGTCCAGGATTTTTTCTACTCTGGTTAAACATACCCTGTGCTACCACCTTCTGTGGATCAATATCTCTTCTTCCTCCCCATTCACAGATCATGCTTTTTTCTTTAAATAAAGTGAAATATATAATGGTTAATAATTTTGCTGATTTCAGTTAAGAGTTTATAATAATTTGCTAGTGTCAACATAAAGTTATCAACTTCATTCTTTCTACCAGCTGCATTGAATTGAGGTTCTGATGAATCATAGTGTTTTAAGCAATGGGGAAGTTCTCCAAGCCTTCTCTGAGTCTGATTCTTCTGGAGGTCTTATCTCTGGCTACATGGAGTAAAGTGCAAGACTTGGCCTAGGGTATGTGCCCAAATGTCTAGGAGTTCTAATCATGGTCTTGCAGTTGCTTCTACAATTGTGGTACCCCTCATCTGTGCCCTGCAGAAATCTCATTCAGTGGCAGTTTCCAAAATCTATAGTTGGAGAAAGGTGAGCACAGAGAGAAAGGGGCTGGACTGTTTGGTGCCCATGGAGTACTAGATTTTCCTTCTACTTCTCTAGCCAGTACATCCCTGTCTGCATCTGCCCAAAATCAACGTAGATCCTCTTCTCTTCCATGCTTTGTCTGCTCCTAAGTGATCTTATTCACTGCAAAGGCTTAAACACCAAACACATCCTGACAACCTCAATAGCATGCTGTCTTCAGTCTATGCCTCTCTTCCAGACTCTGAATCCCTCTGCCCAGCCTCCCTCTGGACAGCTGCACTTGGATGACTCACAGGCATTTGTATCCACAGTTGCAATCTTTATCCACAGCCCCTACCTGATGGCGTTCTTCTCTTCTTCCTCTTTGCCCTACCTCTGTAAACTCCATCCATACAGTTGGTCAAGCCAGAACACTGTGATCTTTGATGCCTCTTCCCTTTTCTTCACATCTAATTCATCAGCAAGTCCTGCTGTCTCTCCGTCCATCTTTTCTCAAACCCTTTCCTTAAATCCAATGTCGAGCCGCTGTCACTTCTCTTTATGCCTACAGTCTCCTGCTGCGCTCCCTCTGCTTTGGTATTTGCCGCCCTCATGATCCTTTTACTCTCACAGCAAACAGAATGTTCTTTTAGATACGTAAAGTCATTTTGGCACTTAAGCTTAAAAACCTGGAATGACTTCTTTTGCACTCAAATGAAATGTAAACTCTGTCCCAAGAACTAGAGGCTCTACGACATTTGGCCCTGCCTGTCTCCTGTGCCATGTCAGCCCTTTGTCTCTCACCCTGCTTCTGTCACACTGGCCTTCTTTCAGGTTTTTGAAATGGACAAATTCCTCCCTGCTTGGGACAAGATTTCTCTCTTGATTTCTTTGTTGCCTCTGTCTTTTTTAATCAGAACTGGTATTGTGCCAGAGATGGCCAGTAGAAGCAGGAAATGGAGGCCCAGATAGGCCTGTGTCAAGACTTTGCCCCTGCCCCTCCCATATCCCACCTGTCCTGGAAAAGGAGAAAAGAGAATCGATGTTGCTTGTCTGAAGCCACCTGTGGCATGGATGAGGGTTATGCTAAACACCGTTGCTCGGTTTGTCCATTGAAGTTGTTTCAAACAGCAAGTGGAAGTGTAAGTCCCTTTCCTTCTTCCTGTTCTTTCATCACAGATTGCGAATCCTCTGGGATGAAGAGGTAGAAAGGGTGTGTCCTGAGAAAGCCTCTCTGGGCCGAGTGGTCTGGAAATTCCAGAGGTTGCGTGTTTTGATGGATATTGTGGCCAACATCCTGTGCATTACCGTGGCAGCTATAGGGCTGGTGAGTGGGGGCGGCCTTTCTTCTGCCTCATCTCCCACGTCCCCAGACTGGCAAAGAATGTCATTAGTTACTTTCTCTACGAGCTGGTGGGTTTATACATTGTCATTATCTTTGAGCTCCTTGGGGGCAAACTTTCATAAAGCTAATCCTTGTCAAGCACAGCAGCAGCCACTAAAATTAATTTAAAAGTTTGCCTCATAAAGTCAGCTTGCTGACATTATCTGAGGCTTCCTGTACCAACCTCAACCCCCAGTGGCCCTGTGCTTTCTCCACCATGCTGTTCTACAGACAGTTCTCATTCACCAAATCCTGCAGCCGACTGAGAGCATCTCCAGGAATGTCTGGGTCGGCACTGGCCTGTGCATAGCCCTTTTTGCAACTGAGTTTACCAAGGTCCTCTTTTGGGCCCTTGCCTGGGCCATAAATTATCGCACAGTGATCCGGTTGAAGGTGGCAATCTCCACCCTGGTTTTCGAAAACCTGGTGTCTTTCAAGATGCTGACACACATCTCTGTTGGTGAGGTAAGCTGGCCCAGAAGGAGTCTAATTTTAGAAATTAAATTCTGAATTTTCTGAATATGTGCAAGATGTGTTTCCTGGATGGGACATCTGTTTCCCTTTTGTTTGTCAATGTCCTGCCTATCATGTCCCGTCTCCCTGCTAAGTGATGAAGTGGAGACTTAAAACACCCAAGGAATTCAGGGAAAAGAGGGCTGCATTCAGGCTGGAGAGTTTGGAAGGACTGCCCTGCTCCAGTGGGAAGAGAGCTTAGGGGCAGCCTCGCCTGATTCCCGACAAGGACACTCGGCAGCATGGGGCACCCTATAGGCATTTAATAAAACTGATTGACTGCCCTCAGTGTGGTATTTGGGGTGCCAAAGCCATAATGAAGACTGCAGCTGTTGGACATAAGAGTTGACATTTGCTTAATCCTTAGTAATAAAATCCTCACCATTTATACAAGAAAATTTCCTTAGTCAAGGGAACCCTAGGTGGTGTGAGGTAAGAGAAAAGACTTGCTTCTTTCTTACAGTCACTCCTTCAGTATGTTCAAAACATCCTTTATCAATTATGATTAGGCTCAGCTGCATATAACAGAAAACCCAAAGTAACAGTGGATTAAACAAGATGGATTCATTTTACTTTTTGTAAGAGGATCCTGCAAGAGGACAACCCAGGGCTGGTATGGGGACTTCCAGACCTTTCTGTCTTCCTTCATCACTGTCCTAGCACACGGCTCCCATAATGGTCAGGATGGATGCTGGACACCCAGCCATGCCAGCCATGGTTTCCGTAAGAATTCATCCACAGAGGCCCACTTGACATTTTGGCTTATATCACATTGCCCTCAACATGGTCACACGGCTGCACTTCTTCCATGAAGCAGGCCGGGAAGTGCAGTCTCACAGGGCTTGCTGCTGCCCTGAGTAAAGCAGAGTTGGGCTAATAAGGAAGAAGGAGAAATAGGACGGACAGCTAGCATTCTCTGCAGCGTGCTCTAGATGGTGGTATTACTCTTCAAACCTTTCTTCTTTGGGATTCTTAGTTCTAAAAGACCAGACTTATCATGTTGGTTCCCTGATGACTCCCCACCCAATTTTAGAGAGTTTTTCTCTTCTCTCTTTAGACCTTTCAGCCATTCTGAAAGCCTTCAGCTGAGGGAGTGTTCCGAGTGTCCCTTCCAAAGCCTGAATCCGTGTGCTTTCTTTCCAGGTGCTCAGTATGCTCTCAAGTGATAGTCATTCCTTGTTTGAAGCGGCCTTGTTTTGTCCCTTGCCAGCCACCATCCCGATCCTAATGGCTGTGCGGGGTATGCCTTTTTCATTCTGGGGCCCACAGCTCTCATCGGGATATCCGTGGATGTCATCTTCATCCCCATCCAGGTAATGGCAGGTCTTTGCAGTTGTAACTGCTTCACACTCACATTTTGCGCGCACCCTCTGGCTGAACTGGATGGAACGCTGGGCTCCCAGGCGATGGGCCTGAAGCGTATGACTCCCCCTTGTGCTCACAGATGGGCTTTTATTGTTGGCACAGGGTAGTTTTTTTAAAAAACTTGAATCTGAATACCTGGGGGAAGGGGAGAAATGCTTTTTCAGTTTGTCAAAGTCCTCAAAGCTCTCTTTGCATTCTGGCAGTTCATGTATTTATACCACCTTCCATATCCCCAGGGATGTCTCCCAGATCCCATTAGTGCCACAACTCAAGAGAAGGACTCAGCTGAGAATCTCAGGCCAACTTCCCTTAGAATTTTTCTTGGCACTTATGCTCTGATCTCTGGACTTTTAGGCCAACTGCAACTCAGCAATTCTCTCTGAACACAGTGTTTGTACCTTGATTTCAGATGTTTATGGCTAAGCTCAATTCAGCTTTCTGAAGATCAGCAATTTTGGCGACAGACAAGCGAGTTCAGACAATGAATGAGTTTCTGACCTGCATCAAACTGATTAAAATGTATGCCTGGGAGAAATCTTTTACCAACACCATTAGAGGTAGGATGAGCAGCTGCTTAAAGAACCACTTACTCTTTAGAATGTGCTCTTCTAAGGGGTTCTAAGTTCCTGGGGCCAGGTATTCCAGAAGGGGCTGAGGAGACCCCCTGAGCTGCAGGTGTTTCAAGGGATTATGGAGATTTTACAATAGATTTAGGCATCTGTTCTGGTGAACCCAAGAGCTCAGCAGGTGAATGACATAACGTTTATCCTTTACTGGGGCATGTGGAAGCTGGTACTGACCAGTTACCTTTTACAAAAATAATCTACTAAAACATTAGAGAAGGAGAAGAGCTGTCTCAAGCTATTTTCTTGTCTTAGAAGATGTCTGTACATACACATGTCCTCACTCACAGGTATACATATATGTCCTCACTTGTAGCAGCCTCATCATGATTGGGTGACCCACTGACTCCATACCGTGCAGATACAAGAATGCATATATATAGTGTTTTTAAGCTGATATTAAAACCATTTCAATCAAATATAAATGCAAATCCAATTGCAGGAACATTTACATAATTGCTGACATAGACTCAAGTGGTTGACTGGTTAATGATCTGAGCACTGTTACAAATGACTCTCTGGATTTACAATTACACTTTTAGATCAGCATGTAATTGGGCCTGAAGCTGTATATCCATGTTTTAGGGAGTGGCTTCAGAAAATCTGCTTCTGAGCCTGCCAGAGGGCCCAGGCTGGGGCATTGTCAGACCTATGGGACCCTCCCTGAACACCCAGAAATATCTCCTTACACACTGAACTCACTCAGAACAATTTATTTTATTTGATTAAATTTTATTCCATTTGACTTAATTCATTTTAGCTCAACTCAATTTAACACAAGTCAGTTTAATTCAAGAACTATTTACCAAGCTCCTACTATGTGCAAGGCCATGACAACTTCACAAAATGATTAGGAAAAGGGTCCCTGCTTTTAAGATTAAGGGAGGATGTGCTAAGATAAAAAATAGATATAAGTTTGTTCACTCCATCTCTAGAATATATTTGGGATCTGTCTGCTTCTCTTTATTCCACCACCATCCTAGTCCAAGCAATATTCTATCCTTTCTGGACTATGGCAAGAACCTGTAAATACAACCCCTGCTTTCCTCCTTTGCCTCAAATCCATTATGCACTCAACAGCTAGAGTAACCTTTTTAAAATATCCAACAGATCCTGTCCCTCCCCTGCTGAAAAACCTTTAGTGGCTTCTTATCACACTTTGATTATTCAAATTTGGGACTTTTGAATGAAACCCAAATTCCTTTGTATGTCCTATTAGATCCAGCCTGATCTGGCCCCTGCCGATGTCTCTAACTTCATCACATCTTACCATGACCCTTGGTAATTGTGCTTGAGCCCTGCAGACCTTCTATCTGTTCTTTTTAGAACAACAACCACACTCATTCATGCCTCAGGATCTTCGAAGTCATTCCCTCTGCCTAGAATGCTCTTCTGCTAGATGTTCACGGGGACTTTGTGCCAATGTCACTGCCTCAGAGCAGCGCTGATCATGGTCCTGAACAGGTTCCCTCCCACCAGTTCCTCTTAGTCATTTCAATTCATTTATGACTTTCATATCACCCAGTACAATTCATAATTATATTGTTTAATTGTTTATTTCTTTATTGTCTATCTCCTCAACTGAAAGAGAGCTGAGACCATTTCCTTTTATATTCCCTAACACCCAGGACAGCACCTGGCAGATAGTAGACATCAGGTTAAAATTTGTTGAATGAGTCAACATATGAATTAATTATAGGATAAAATGAGAAAAAAGCCACAAAAGAAACAGAGAAGTTCCATGGGGAGCTGGAGAGATCAGGAAGAATCTCATGGCAGTGGTGGCATTTTAGATAGACCTTGAAAGACAGCAAAGATTTGGACACAGACAGAGCTGGGGAAGCCCCAGGAGTTAAGGCATAGAGGTGGAGATTCAAGGGAGTGCTTGGAGAAAAGGAGGTGGCTGGGTGTTCTCAAGGTGAAGGGCATGTGGACAGCAGAGCTTAGAATGCAGTAGAACCAGGTTCCAGTTCTGTCTTGAGCATTTAAAAGATAAGTTATTTAACCTTCTAAGACTTTCCTGTCCTGTCAGAGGGTGGTTTCCCCTCTGTGCTGTGCAGTGGGAGCCCCTGGCACAGTCATGTCACCTGCTCTAACTTCAAGGTTTTCAAGGTAGCAGACTTACTGTAGGGAGGTGAGGGCAGAAAGCAGTGAAGGGGGGACCAGTGAGGGGCTCACTATTGTCATTCTGGGGAGAGACCATGGGGGCTTGTACTCATGGCACAGAGCTAGTGAAAAAAATCATATTTTTAGATTTGGGATCTGTTTTGAAGGTGGGGTCAGGAGGATTTGGGATGCAAGAAGAAAGGTAGAGTCAAGGATGACTTGGAGGTTTCTGGCCTGAGAATCTGGACGTTTTGAGCTGTCTTCAGCTGAAATGGGACCTGTTTAGGGGGAAGATCGGGGGTGTGGCTTGTGCTTAAGTTGGAGATGCCTATTAGGCATCCCTATGAAGATGTCCAGTAGGCAGTTGGGACGTTTTAATGTGGAGGGAGCTGAAAATGAAACTGTGGGCATCGTCACCAGACAGCTGCTGTTTAAAGCCACAGGAGCAGGTGAGCTCACATGCGGAGACAGTGATACAGAGAAAAGAGGGCCAATCAGAGAGTTCTGAGGCTCCATGTTAAGAGGACCGGCCAAGGAGACAGTAAGAGCAGCCAGGAGGATGGGAGGAAACTCAGTCCTGGACTGCAGTGAGGAGCGTGCTTCAAGGAGAGAGGGAGCGACTCTGGCTGATGCCTTTGGCAGAGGCAGCAAGATGAGGGCTGAGAACACAGCAGTGTGGAGGTCACTGGTGAGGAGACAAGGCCCTGGGGGTGGAGTACAGGGAACAGGATTGGAGGGGAAGGAAAGGCAGCAGTACAGACAACAAGCAGCCTTGCTGTGAAGGAGGCAGAGAAATGGGATTGGAGTCAAGAGCAGAAGAGAGGGCTTTACTTTCACAATGGAGCAATTAGTTTGTGTGCTGGAGGGAAACGCTCTGGAGAGAAGCGTGCTGAAGGTGCCAGATGGAGGGTGACTGCAGAGGAAGGGGATGTGTCCAGTGCCTCGGCGCAGGCCTGGCCTTCACTGAGAGCCAGGACGGTTTGGAAGATGCAGCTTCCCTGGGCCTCTGTAACCCTTCCATCCAGGGCTCCAGTGGGCTGAGGTTTCAGCACTTAAACAAATGAACTGGCTCAGGGCTCCAGGGAAACCAGGCTGGTTGTGGTTTCAGGAAGGAGGGAGGTCTCAGCTTGGGGATGAGACAGGGCCCACCTGGGTTGCCCCTTTCATTTGACCCTCTGTGTCAGCAAGGAAATGCCCTTTGCTTTGTGTGGGCCTCACCTTCCTTGGGGAAAGCCTATAATGACTCCAAAGTTGTGGTAACTGAAGTAGAGAAGAAACAGCAGTGGAAACAGACTGATTTGTGTAGTCTGAAGTGGGGAAGTCTGAGCAGGTGATTAAGGGGCAGGAGGCAGGATGTTAGGGAGTGTTTCTGAAGTGAGTGATGAGCTGTCATCTGTTGTCTCTCATCCCAGTTTAAACTGAAGCAGAGGAAACTTAGCTAGACATAATGAGGACCTTCCTGAGCTGGTCCGTGAGGACAGCAAGGAGGCCAGGTCCTCTCCCCTGGCTGTTTATGATGAGAAAGGACCATGCCTGCTCAGAGACAGGGGCTGGCCAAACTGGTCCTTGGGGATTCACCCTTGGAAGAAGGTCATGGCAGAGGTAAGATTTTCCAGCTGCTGTGGGAGGTAAGAACACCAAACCTCACATGGCGCAGGTCTGTGTCTCCCTCCTGGTGTCCCCAGAGCCCTGTCTCCGCCAGTTGGGTGTGCATGGCTCAGCTTCTGTCAGCTGCCCCAGACTTGGTGTGTTCGGGAATGGCCCCTGCTTACAGCTTGTCCCCTTGTGGGTGAGCGCATCTGTGGGTGTGTCTCATCCCCTAGTGAGGTCTTTGCATGTGGGGCCTGGTGGACATGCAGCTTTGTGCCAGAATTGCTGAGAATTACGTCCTGCACGGAGGGTTGGCCAACTCTGGCTTCTGGCTCATCCTTTTGTGGTTTTCCCAGCAGGTGGGGTCTGTGAGCAGAGGCCTGCCACTCCGCCTTTGCCTTCCTGCTCCACACTGCTCGCTGGTGACTTGGCCATTCCTGCTCTACCAAACCTAATGACCTTCAGTGGGGGAGAGAGTGTTCTGGCTGTCTGATGCAGAGGAGAGAGCAACTGTCCATCCTCAGGCTTCTGCTTTAATTGCTTCAATTGCTGGCTGCACACATGCCCTCCAAGCATCAGGTCAGCCGGAGGGCCAACCTCATTTCTAGGCTGTTCCCAGAGGGAGGCCTGGGTGGTTCTTTTCCCCTGTTACCAGGGCAGGGGTGGTGGTGGGGCTGGTATTTCCGTAGCTGAGAACCACTCCAGGGAAAACCCAGAGCTCTTCCTACCCTTTCCTGTTCTCTCCTCTCTCCCCCACCACCTCTCCCTTACCTCCTCTGCTTGCCAGTGGGCTCTGGGAGGAGGCTTAGAGAACTGTTAGCTCCTGAGGCGAGCAGCCTCTGGGTGACCCCCTCTCTCTCCCAAGCTGCCAGGCATGCAGGGACCTTTGCTCTCTGTTTCCTCGTCTGGCCTCTAACCTTAGTGTTGGCAGCATTCTGAGTTGGAGCTTTCTCCTCTTCCTTGCTTTGGCCGAGGTGTGAGGACAGGCACAGAATGTTCCAGCCCCTCCACTCGGTTGGTGGATTTTTGGCTCTTGAGCTTCTCACTGTGCCCACCCTGGGCCCAGCCCTGTGCCAGGCGTTGGGATACCAGGATGAGGATGACCCAGGCTTCATCTTGGACCAGGAAGGGAGTGAGACCAATAAACAACCAAGAAGAAAGATGCAAAATCCCCAAGCCCCACGGCATGTGCTCCCTTGACTGTCTCAGAATACCCCTGTTTTATAAAAGAAGCAGGCATTCTTCTGTTTCCATGCCCACTTGCTTTCACTTTCATTTTCTCTAGGAACCGCATCAGTCCACATTCCCGGACCCTGTGACAGTCACAGAATGGATCCGGCTGACAGACTTTCTCTGCTCCTTGGGGACCTCCCATGACTGAAGCTCTGAGGGATTGATTGCTTCCCCTCAAATTCCCAGAACCTAGAGTCTAAGGACTGAGCCCGGAGCAAGCCATCAACAGACAGAGTCAAGGCTTCTGGCTCATCCTTTTGTGGTTTTCCCAGCATGTAACGTGTGGTGGGCAGGGAGAGAGATGGAGGGGAGGGCTCGAGGCCAGTTGGCAGGGGACAGTGATAACATGTCAGTGCACCCATAAGCTCTGATTGCACCATGATTTTCGCTTCTTCTGAGTTAGGATCTTTGATGTTCTGGGTCTGTCCCTTGGGGTAGCACTGGATTCCCTATACAGGCATAGTCTCAGGTCCCTTGTGGGGAGCCCAAATATAAAGGGAACAAAGGCATTTGGGAATTTCCCTGCTTCGGTTCAAATCCTAGCTCACCTCATCTAAGTGTGAACCCTTGTTCAAGTCCCTTTTCCTCTCTATGCCTCCGTTTCTTCATCTGTAAAATAGGGCTGATTATAGTACCTACTTCAGAGTGGTTGGGAGCGTTAAATGGATTCATACATGAAAGCATTTAGAATGGTCTTGGCACACTGTATGTGCCTAATAAATATTAGCCATTATTGAAGAGAGAGCTGCTATAGCCTAAATCCAGCAGCAGGGAAGAGCCCTCTCACAAGGCCTCAAAGAGAATTCCCTGATCCCTTGGGAGATGCTGCTCCTAATACTAGCTCAAGCCTTGTTAAATTTCTTAAGCCAGGGATGAAGCATGACAATGGAGCCAGGGGTCTTGATTTAACTCCTGGCTGCTTCAAGCTCTCTGTGGAACGTTGAACCAGTTTCTTGCCTTCTCTGGGCCTCAGTCTGTTCATCTCTACAGTGGGGAACTTGGGTTGGGTAGCATCTGAGGGTAGAACCCCGGCTAGTTTGGACTTGTGGTGGGGCCGACTTGCCACCTCTAGTGCCCCCCTGCCTGCTTCTGGAGGACTCCTGCTCTGACCTCACTCTCTTCCCCAGGTTGGGAAATGTGCACACAGGAGGTTTTCCAGGCGCAGAGAAGCCAGCTGATGGGGCTGCTGGTCTTGGGGTCCCTGGAGGGCTTTGAGAGTGTCCTGGACTGGCTGCTTTTCTGGGAAGTCCTCTCCTGGGAAGACTATGAGGACCTCAGCCTCCAAGGCCAGCCCTTCTCCCACTTGGCCAGGTGCCTCCTGGACATTGTGGACTAAAGGTGCTTAGGGCTGTGCACAGCTGTTGTGGCTGTCCAGGAGGCCCACGGCCAGTGCCCCCAGCTCCCTGGCTGCTGGGACCCCCACTCCCCCACGCAGCCTGTGACCTACGAAATCACCTGCCAGCCACCATCAGGAGACTCCACAGGCACGCGGAGGGCGTGTTGGACGTAGCCCAGGAGCAGGGCTTCATCAGCCTGTATGAGTGTGATGAAATCATGCTGCCCATCTTTACGTGATCCCAGAGGGTAAGGCACTTCACTCCTGTGTAATCAGAATTCATAGGAAAAGGGGGCCTAGTCACCTACACTGATTTGTTTTCATGAAGTCAGCACTGTGGGTCATTGGATTCCCCCTCAAAAGGTAGCCAGGCAGGTAAAAGTTGTTCTGGATTTTGGTTATCATACCACTTCTGATGAGAGGAAGTGTTGTGTAATAGCCATGGGTCTGAGTTCTGGAGTCAGAATGATGCAGGCCCAAGGCCCACTCTGTAGGACTCCAGGCCTCGCAGTGGAACCTCTCCATCCTCATCTCTCCTGTCTCAGCTTCCTCATCTGTAAAAAGATTTGTGTAGTGCTTAGAACGGTGTCTAGCACATTGGAAACACTCATTAACACTACCACTGGCTGCTATCAGTTCTATTATCTGTGATATTCTGTACTTGTTCGCTGTTATTGCCGCCTGTTTTAGATTAACAGTGGGTCATAAAAATTCATTAAAATAAATCTGTATTTAGTGATTAATATAGCACATTTTATGTACAAATATAGTTTAAATGCCCACGTAAGATTTCTGATATGACATTTCCTTAGATCATAGACATTTGGAGTTAGGATAAAATTTCCTCCAAAAATGCCATTCCAAAAGAACAGAAAAGTGTTTGGTACTTCTGAAACTCTTTCATTTTCCGCCAAACAGTGATCCCCAGGCCTCCTGTGATGGAGATGGAAGAGTCATTAACATTCCCACTTTATGGATTGGAAAAGTGACTCCTGCAAGCTCACAGTAGAAATGAGAGGGTCAGTGCTGGACATGAGCCTTGGCTCATTCATTCATCATTAATTTATTATTCATTTTTATTCAGCCAGAGTCTATTTAGATGCCTACTACCTGCCAGGCTCTGTCATTTTGTGCTCACAGTACCTTGCACATAGTAGGCACTCAATGAATACTTACTGATAAATATGTGAATTACTAAATGAATGAATGCAGTGTTAGGATAGGCTGGGTTGGGGGACTTTCTAGTTTTTGTTTTTGTCTATTTAAAAGAAATGTATTTGGTGTCCGAGTGAGTTAAGGTAAGTCTAAGTTGAGTCTGATGGAATAAGCCAGTCTGTCTTCAAGGCTGTTGTAAAGCTAGCTGAGTACTTACAGAGCAGACATGGTGTGGTCTCCCCTGTTAATGCACATGACACCTACAGTTGTGCCCTGAGCACCATCTCCTGAGCCTGTTCCTCTGGGTATTACAGAAGACAGGTTAGTTATTGTACCACCTTGTTTGTTGTGATCTGTTGGTGGGGTCAAAGCACTCCACACAGGAAGTTACAGGATTGTGTCTTGTCATCTTTGATCAAGTGTTCAACAGTGTGCCTGGCCTCTGTGCTCTGAGGGGTTTAGCGAAGGGGTCTAGAAGGCAGCCTAGAACTATAGGAGAAGATAGGACATGAGTAGAGGGAGTATTTAAATTGATGAAGAAAAGAAAATAGGATAACTCATGGGCCAGAGAAGAAATAATGGAAGTCTGAAAGTATTCAGAACCAAACAATAATGAGAATATGATTTATAAAAATGTGTGGGATGCAACTAAAGTAGGATATAGAGGGAAATTTATAATCTTAATGCTTATATTTGGAAAGAAGAAAGGCTGCATTTTAAAGAGCTAAGATTCCATCTTAAGAAAGGGCTAGGTATACAGCAAAAACACGAGGGTTGGGACTGAGCTGGGCACATGGAAAGGCTGGCAGGCAAGAGATTTGAGGGGTGTAGGGGTTGTAGGAGTTTACAGGAATGGGGTTTAAGTTTTTAGAATCCAGCTCTCTCTGAGCCTCCTTTGACCCTGGCATTCTGTGATTCTCTAACTGGGGGCCTTTGTTCAGTGGCTGATTTCTGATTCAGTGTGGGTGGCACTTGTGGAATGTCCAACCACATATTCCCCCATCCAGGACTGCCTTGGGTACTATCATCACCTGGCATATAATTTCCTATACATTAGTGGTTGTCATGGGTTGCAGGTTGGGGATGGAAAAATGCAGTGAAATGAGACAAAATGAAAGTTAAAGAACTAAATCCCTAAAGTACCCATTGCTTCTGTTTGCTATTGTGTACCAGGCACTCTATGTAGCCCTTTACATTTATTTTCTCATTTTAGCCACACTGCTACCTTCCAAGGGTATAGTGTGGCTATACTGTTTCTTAACAATGAAGAAACTGTCCCAATTTCCCATCTGAGAGGTGGCCTAACTAGAATTTGAATCCAAGCCTGTTTGTCCCCAAAGCTTGTGCTTCTCTCTCTCTGACATGAAATGTGGGCTTTCATGTGGTAAACTTGCTTAGTTGGGCATAACCATGGTTAGCAAACCTGAGGCTGTAACACTACCTGTCTATCTGACTCATGCAGCTACTGAAGTAGATCGGGCCAGGGTGGCAGACTGAATTGGTTGGCTCCTTCACAATATTAGCTTACATATGTTTAACTTGGGAAATGTGCCATGCCTCCTAAAAAGTGTATAATTTCATATGTTATGGTATAAACATGTTCCCATCACTCAGGTGAAGAAATAAAATGTTATCAGTACCTTTCTCAATAGCAACCACTAGCCTGATATTTGTGTTGATCATTTCTTTGCCTTTCTTTACAGTTTTAATACCTTATACAATGATTCTCCAAATAACATATTGTTTTGTTTTGAAAAATGCAAGCATAAACAGCTGTGTCAGGAAAGGACAGTATTGCATTTCCTTCTTGAATGAAGTCTCCCAGGAGCAGGGAGGCTGAACAGGTTCTCAGGGATATGATCTGGCTTTACCTTCTCTGGGAGTTTATAAGGTCCCCTGCTGGGAAGTCATTGGGAAAGGGCATGAGTGAGTCCTGGGAAACTGGATTCACTACAGCTGGAGGATCTGGTAGAGTGGCTGTAAGTCAGGGGCCAGATGTCCAGCAGGAATATGGTTTGAGGAAGTGGGCTGGCTGCTCTGTATGTTTAGTTGTAAGCTTGCCAAAGGCTCTTTTGGCTCCCAGGAATAGGGAAAGGCCAGACACTTCTGTGGGTGAAATGAGTGACCTCACTGACCCAGGTAACAGGTAACAGGGGTTGAGAGAAAAAATGGTATTAGCTAGTGGTACAGACAAGCCAAATATAGATTAAATTTAGAGCCAGGCCTGCCTGCACACCTAGAAGACAACTACCCTCAACATGTCTGAGTCTTGGATCACACTATTGCAGTCTGTCTGCACTGGTGGCCCTCTGCTTGTACTATAGAGCTGTCATCCTGAGATTTCCCTTCATAGTCCTCCTATGTTGGTTCTCTTGTATCCTGAATACTTCGTCTTCCTTTTTCTTGGTTTGCTCTATTTTGGGATATAATATCATTCAGCCAATTCTTTAGGGTGAGGCTTTGGAGTTAAACTTTCTAAACTTTTATGTATCTAAAAGTTTCCTCATATTTGATTGATAGTTTAGCTGGGTATAACCTTCTGGGATGGTCATTTTCCTTCAGAATTTTGAGAGTATTATTTCCTTATCTTTCAGAGAATTGCTGGGAGAATTCCAAAAACATTTTATAATTCTTTATGGAACCTTGTTAAAGTTTATTTTGGTCCCTAACATTCTGGAGTTTCACTATTATGTGCCTTGGAGTTCTTTCATTGTGCTGGGCACCCAAAAGGCACTTTGAATCTGGTCACTCATGTGTTTATGTTTTAGAAAATTTACTTGACTAGCTTGTTGGTGATTTCTTTCTGTTTTCTCTCTTTACGGAACTACTACTGTTTGAATTTGAGAACTCCTGGACTGATGGTCTAATTTTCTTCTACTTCTCATCTATTTTCCATCTCTGTGTCCTTTTGCTCCACTTTCTATATAATACCTTCACCTTTAATATTTAAACCCTTGAGTTTTCATTTTGTTATGGTTCCTTTAATTTCCAAGATCTATTTTTGAATGTTCCTCATTATAGTATCTTGTTCTTGTTTTATGGTTTTGCAATATCTTGTCTTACTTAAGGATTATAATGATAGGGTGGACTTTTGGCAGAGGGCGGGGGGAGATTTTTTCACCCTGCATAACCTTTTTACCTATAAGTGCTTTCCCCTTTCCCATTTATTTGGCCTCTGTCTTCCATATTAGATGCTCTCTTTGGGCATATGATCTTTCTTGTTTGTGTTCTCATGACTGAAATAGAGTACTTTAAAACTTAACTGGAAACCCAGAGCATGCAGGTGAAACTTGCATACCTTGAGTTTCACTATAGACATTTTTGGAAATGGCAGTGTTTACATCTTAGACCTTTTCTCCTGGGTTGGTTGAGTCCACATTGTGAACTTCACAGACCTCCTGCCTGGGGATAAAAGTCTGACTGTCTGAGCTGTAGGAGACCAGTGAGAGAGGGCTGGGCAGTGATAGTGATGCAGAGACATCTCAGCACTTATTTTGCACATGGTCATTTACCCCTTCTGTTTAGGGTATAATAACTACCTCCTTCATTGTGTCTGGTGCCTGCTGGTCTGATCGCCCTGCTTCAGCCTTTATGGAATATAAAGCACCATACTTGGCTATGGAAGGGCAGGAACAGTTGCTAGTGGCTTGCAGAGGGTAAGGGGGAAGTGGAGATATGTTTCCATAAAACCTTGACTCAGTCCTCCTTAATTTAATCATTTCCTTTGGTCTGGAGGTAACTGATGCTTTTAATTCTAGAGAACTTATAGATTCTGAGATGTGTGTTGTGTGGTTTCCAACCTGCCCATTGTTGGCTTAGGGTTTGGCTATTTGGGCTCTTCTTAGTCTGTTACTGTTCATTCATTGGGCAAATCCTTGAGTGCCTACTGTATGCCAGGCTCTCTTCTAGGTATTGGGAATATGTCAACAAGTAAAACAGACAAAAGTCCTTGTCCTAGACATGCTCACATTCAGTGGGGGGAGACAGACAGTAAACAAAAGGGAGCAATGACAGGCGAGTATGTTAAAAGATGATATGAACTGTAGAAAATAGGTAGTGTGGGTTTGGGGGTAGAGAGTTGCAGGAGGCAGGGGGTAAGTGATTACAATTTTAAATAGGATGGTCAGGGAGTCCACTTCACTGAGAAGGTAAAATTTGATCAAAGACTTGAAGGAGGTGAGGGCATTAGTCATGTGGGTAGATGGGAAAATGGAATTGCAGGCAAAGGCCCAGAGGTAGGAGCTTGCTTGATGTTTCTAGGAGACAGGAGGCTCATGTGCTGAGTGGAATGATCAAAGTAAGAGAACTAACCAGGGTCTGGATGGTTATAGACAAGCACTTTTTTCTGTTTGGGTCTTGTAAGTTACTGTTGGAATTGGGGTATTACCCTGAGAAAATGGGGAAACTGGTGGGATATTTGTAACAGGAATAGTGTGATCTGGCTTTTATTTTTAAAGAATTACACTCCGACTCTGGTGTTGAGATTAGATTGTGGGGACAAGGACAGAGGCAGGGAGACCAGTTAGGCAGCCTCTGCAGTTTTCCAAGTGAGCAGTGATGGTGGCTTGGATGGTGGCAGTAGAGAAGGTAGGGAGAAATGGTAGAATTTTATAGCTGTGCGCCCATCATGGTACACACTGGCCATGTGTGGTTATTAAGCACTTGAAGTGTGGCTGGTCTACACGAGATTGTTTCAAAGACTTTATATGAAAGAATGTAAAATACCTCAGTGATGTTTTACATTGATCACCTGTTGAAATAGTAATAGTCATATTGGGTTAAATAAAATATATGATTAATTTCACTGATTTCTTTTTACTTTTAGAAATGTGGCTATTAGAAGACTTAAAATCACACATGCATCTTGCACTGTATCTGGCTTTATACCTCTCCTGGACTGTGCTGTTCTGAACATGCTTTGAAGGGGGAGCCAAGAGGATTTGCTGGTGGAGAGCAGAGGAGAGGTTTCAAGGGTGACGCCCAAATTCTGGTGCTGAGCAACAGGAAGGATGTAGCGGACATAAGCCGAGATGAGGAAGGCTGTCGGTTTGGCTCATGCCTGTAGGTCGGAGTTTAGTTTTAGATACTTTCAGGTGAAGGTGTTCACATGACATCTAAGTGGAAATGGTGGTAGGCAGTTGGATGTGCATGTCCAAGGCTCAGGGCAGCAATTTAACTTTCATATGAAAATGTGGGAGTCATAGGCAGAGAAGGTATTTCAAGCCATGAGACTCGATGAAACCATACCTCTCTCCCAGATGATTTCCTGCTTCAGAATTGTTTCTCCTATCCTTTTAGGTTTATAGGTTTATGCCTTTTTTTTATTGTTATTCACTCTTTTAGTGGGTTTTGAGAGGAAGACAGATTGGATGTGTGTGTTCAAGTGTTCATTTCACCCCCCAATGCTGTATTGACTTCTTTAACTTCATCTTGTTGTTTGTTTTCTGACCTTTTATTGTGGTGGAAGAGAGATGCGCCTGAAATTGCAGTAATCTGTAGAAACCTTCATCAGCCTTTCTAAAAAGATAATGACTTGCTTTTTCCACAGGCAAGAAGGCCCCTTGATCTTGCCACAGTGAGGGCAAAGGTGCTGGCTGCCTTTCTTCTGCAACATGTGCAGGAGCTACCAGTTCCTTCGGGCCTGCCTTCTGAAGGTATGTATATGTTCTCAGTTCACGAGAAAAGGAAAAGGCTGCGCAGATTCATGGACACCAGCAAGAACTCCAGGGTGAGACACATCAGTTAGAATCCCACATACTGGCTGTGCAAGCTTCCCTGACTCCACTTCCTCAATTTAAGGATAACACCACCTGTGTCTCTTTGGGCTATTTGGAGGATTAAAAAGATTACTGTGTGTAATATTGGGGTTAGCTTTTATGACTTCCTGCACTGCACAGTGATAACTGGAGCTACTGTGTATTAGGGCTAATATGGGAATTCCTTACTAGGGAAACACTCACTATCAATAATGAAAAAATGTGGAAACACTTTTTGAGATAGGGCTGGTATCTCCCAATCTCTGGAGTTTAGCTACTCACTATCAGAAACTCAAGAACCAAATAGATAATGTGGTATCTCTGATTGCGCATGGTCACCAAGCCAAACCCAAGAATGGGAGAGGCTTGGAGAGCACAGTTTGAATATTCCAGGCATCCTGTCCTTTGTGGCAACCCTGAAAAGGAGGTTATATTTTCTCTACCTTGCAGATGTGACAGGGAAGTTAAGTGACAAGGTAAGGGAGGATGGTCTGGTTTTAGACAGTCTCCACCTATGCTCTCTCTTTTCTTGGTAGAAGAGATCTTCAGTTGTAAAGAGAGGACACAAGTCTGGTGTGTCTTGTTCCTGCATCAATCACTGTAGGGAAAGCTCATGGGCACCGAGGGACCCTGAACTGTGGATGGTGTTGGCAGATGGATTTATCACCCTGAGCCCTCTGCTCTGGGCAGTGAGCACATCTGTGGGAATCCTGTGCATGGCGTCTGGATGTGCAGCATCTCATCTAAGACCAGACCCCTGTGCACAGCACAGAGCATGGTGGCAGCCTTGGCCCTTGCTTAGTATCATCAAGCCCAGCTGGCCGTTAATGCATTGTAATGCCTTGACGTGGTTCAGGGTACCCCAAGGTGACATTGCTGAAGGTGATGATTGACATGTTTGTTTTTAAAATGAGAGATAATTTTTTTTTTTAGAGAATGTTGGTATCATTGGTGATGGCTGGATAACCTGCATTGGAAATTGGGGTATTAGAGAGGGAAAAAATGTATCTTATGGTCTCCATTCGGTACTTCTGGTATATCCTACAGGGTTTAAGAGCAATGGGAATCATCAGCTCTGGAAACCGAAGAGAAAACAGACACATGGAACATCTCCTTTACATGACCACAAATACAGCTTTGACATGCTAAGAGTGCTCTGTGAGAATTTCTTGTTAGCTTTTGAGTTGAGAACAGGTGGGCCAGTACTAGGTTGGGAAGTGAGGTGTGATGCTCTGAAGTCCTCCCACCCTGGGGCTCCAGACATACACTTCACCATCTTCTTAAAAGGGAACTAACCCCTGACACAGGAAGTGGTTTGCTCACACTGGGATAAGGATGACTAAGAGCAGCAGCCCACGAACACACTCTCACTGTAGAGAGTTGCAGGAAGATCATGCGAAAGTGGATCTGGATGAGGGACTCTTGTCCAAGTGCTTGACCCGGACACCCCAGTGACCCTGAGGCCATCTTGTGCCAGGTCCACCCAGATAATCTAGGATAATATCCCCACCTGAAGGATTTAGTTTCATCACCTCTGTCTAGTCCCTCTTGCAATAAGGTAACATATTCACAGATCCTGAGAATTAATTAGGATGTGAGCACCTACGGGGAGCTCCTATTGTGTCTACCACACCCACCAATCATAATGATAATAAACATCATTTTTTGAGAGTTTGTGAGAGTCAGACATTCTTCTAAACTCTATTTTATCTCATTTCCTCCTGAAACAATCCTTCAAGGTGTGAATTGTCCTCAGTTTTAGAGACAAGAATACTGAGGCCAGAAAGGCTGAGTGGCTTGCCCAAGCTAACGGTGGACCCAGGTTTGAAACTCAGGTGTGTCTGAGTTCAGAAACTGGGTTCCTAAACACTTAAACTTCCTGTTTCCCTTCAGAAAGATACAACTGAGGCCAAGTGGTAAAGGGACTTACCTATGGCTACCCAACCAGTATGGTGGGACAGGCGTCAGAATGCAGGTCTTCTGACCCCAGCCCAGCACACCTTCTAATCTTCAGCTCTTCCTGATGTCAGTAATAGTAACAGTACTAGCCGATGTCTTCTGAGCACTGACTTTGTGTTGGACACAAATAAAGAACTTGATAGGCATTATCTTAATTTATCCATAAAAAACCCTATCAGGTAGAGACTGTCATCTCACCCATTTCACAAGGGAGGAAACCGAGGCTTATGAAGATTCCGTGACTGTCCTCAAAGTCCTTAGCTCGTGAGTGGGGAGCCAGGACTGGCACCCGCTGGCTGCTCTCCCCCGTGTATACCACCACGTTCCTCCAAGGGTGCTCTGGTCAGATCTGTCTTCTCCATGGTCTCACCTCAGAGGCCTCTTCTCCTGTCTCCCAGATGCTGCATGGGGAAATACATGTCCAGCTGAGGCCCAGAGTACCTGCTCAGCCTTGCTTCCTGAGTGCCTGTGATGGGACAGAGACTCTGCTTGGAGGAAATATTTACAGAGAATATTCTGGAGATCCAGACACAGGCAGGCATGGCTGGACCCCTGCAGAAAAGCCCTGCTACCCTAGTTCTGGAGGAGCTTTTCAGCATCCATGGCCATGTCAGTGAGGATGCAGACACCGTGCTGGTGGTGGGTGAGGCAGGCAGCAGCAAGAGCACACTTCAGCAGCTGCACCTGCCATGGGCTGTGGGGAGGGCCTTCCAGGAAGTTCTCTTCATCTTCCCATTCAGCTGCCGGCAGCTGCAGCATATGGCAAAACTGCTGTCTGTGCAGACACTGCTCTTCGAACTTGCTATTGGCTTGACCTTGGCCAACAGGACGTCTCCCAGGTCCTTCTTGACCATACTGACCGCCTCCTCTTAACCTTTGATGGCTTTGATGAGTTCAGGTTCAGGTTCACCAATCATGAGTGTCACTGCTCTCTGACTGACCTCACCTCTGTCCAGATTTGCTCTTCAACCTTCTGCAGGGCAGCCTGCTGACAAATGCCTGCAAGGTGTTGACCAGCTGTCCAGGCACAGTGACAGTGTTCCTCAGGAAGTACGTGCACACAGAGCTCAGCCTCAAGGGTTTCTTGGAAGAGGGCATTGAACTGTACCTGAGGAAGTGCCATTGTGAGCCGGGGGTGGCTGACTGCCTTATTCGCCTGCTCAAAGTGACCTCAGCCCTGCATGGTTTGTGCCACCTTCCTTCCTGTCTTCACATGGATGGAGTCCAGATGCCACCAGGAACTGTTGCTGTGTGGCAGGGGGTCCCTGAAGACCACCACGGATGTGTTACCTGCTCATCCCGCAGTGTTTTCTACTGCATGCGTCCCCACCAGACTCAGCCCCCTGCCATCTGGAGCCCAGTCTGCTTGGAGGCAGGCTCCCACCCTCCTGCCCCTTGGCCGACTGGCTCTCTGGGGCCTGGGCCTGTGCTGCTATGTGTGCTCGGCCAAGCAGCTCCAGGAAGCACATGGTGACAGCGAGGACATCGCTCTGGGCTTCCTGGCGCCTGAGGCGCTGTGCCCGGCAGTGCTGCTCCGGAGAGTCCCTGCACATGACTTCCCAGCGCTTTTTGCAGCGTTCTGCCTCGTGTTCAGTGCTGGCCTGCAGCCGTCCTCCCTCAGACACCTCTTCAGTTGCTGCAGACCAGGCAGCTTGCTGCTGGCCAGGCTGCTGGCCACACTGTGCGTGCAGGGCTCAGAGTGCAAGGAGGGCAGCGTGACAGCCTTGCTGCAGGAGGCTGAGCCACACAACCTCCAGACCACAGCGGCCTTCCTGGCAGGACTTTTGTCCCAGGAGCACCGGGGCTTGCTGTCTGAGTTCCAGGCTTCTGGGAAGGCCCTGCTCCAGCGCCAGGCCTGTGCCCAGGGGTGTCTGGCCCCCGGCCTTTACAGACACTTCCAGTCCATCCCGCCAGCTGTGCCAGGGGAGGCCAAAAGCATGCACACCATGCCCAGGTTCATCTGGCTCATCTGGAGCCTCTGTGAGATGCAGGAGGAGCGGCTGGCTCAGGAGGCTGTGCGTGGGCTGAAGGTCAGGCACCTCAAGCTCATATTTTGCAGCATGGGCCCAGCCAAGTATGCTGCCCTGGCCTTCGTGCTGTGGCACCTCCGGTGGCCCGTGGCCCTGCAGGTGGACACTCTGTGGGTCACATTGGCATGGAGCTGCTGCTGCCTTGCCTCCAGGTCTGCAGGGTTCCTTAGTGAGTGTGGCTGCGTAATGCTGGCCGGGCACAGGGGAATGCCACGATCCATGCACAGGTGCAGGAGCTCTGTGCTAGAAGTCAGGCATCCAGGCCCAGCCCCGGTCCTGCCGTGTGTCATGTGCAACCCTGGCCCAGTCCCTTCCCCAGTCTGGGCCTTACTTTCAATATATGATAATGAAAGCCATACTTTACTGAATGTCCTGTGTGCCAGGCACTGTGCTACATGCTTCCTGGAATTCCCTCCTTTAATCTCCACACCCACCGTGGGCTGTACGATAATCCCCATTATCTTCAATTTGAGGTCAGAGAAACCAAGTAACTCGTCCAGTGTCACTCGGGAAATGGCAGAGCTGGGATTCACAAATGACATCTTTTTGGTCACGAGTCCCTACTCCCAAACGACCTATGGATGGGCTTCAGAGGCTGCATGAGGACCTTGAAGTCTCATGCAAAGTTTTGTGTAATATGTGCCTGTTCGGAACTACCTCAAAGCAGAGGTGACTTGTGCCATGTGAGAGACTACAGTCTCAACGAGATGGGAATATCTGAGACAGAGAGGGGCTGCAGCATTTCTTCTGCCCTTTTAGTCCTTATCCTTATGTAGTGTGGTGTCCACAGGAGATTTTGGCCTCAGTCACATTCCTTCCAGCCGCATCTCAAAGTGGGAGGTTCCCTTTTGGAATGTCTGTGCCGCAGCACCCCCTGTCCACATCCTGGGCTGGGTGAGGGCAGAGGGTGTGCCCAGGTCTGGCGGCCAGCACACTGCAGGCTCTCCAGCTTCCCTTCCAGCCTTGAAAGGGGATGTCCTGCTCCCTTGTTAAACCCTCTGAGAAAGCAGTTGTAGCTGAAAGTTGAAATCCACTCCAGAGCCCCAGGGCTCTTGGTTTACCCCAGGTGACCTTATTTGACCCCAAGCAAGGGACATGCCTCTCCTTGAATATATTCGAATGGCTCCACCTTCTCTGGGCCAAAGCAGCAAGATGTTTTTGCTGGAGCAAAACACAGGGAGATCTACTAGAAACTGTGTGGTGGGCTTTGTCATCCCTCACATAGGCACCATGGTCATACATTTATAAATATAATATATAATGTATTATAGTTAGTATGTGTATTAAATACAATGAATAGACGTTATCAGTATGACTCTCAGGAAGAAACAGATGACACACTTAAATTGGGTCTGAGGAGAGTTAGAGTTAGGGAAAACAGAAAGGGGTGTTCAGGGTCTCGGGGCTAGTTCCAGTGGGATGGGGCTGGGCAGGGCTGTTATCCTCCTCAGGCCTGAAGGGAAGGGTGGGCACGAGCTATTAGCCGAGAGGAAGGCCGCAGAGGGCCGCCTGGTGGGGGCTGAGGCTGCAGCAACCTAAGGTTGGGGTCTGGGGGATAAGCCCTTGCCTTCCCTCTCCTCTTCGCTCCCACCTTAACCCGCAGGGAGTCAGAGCAGGGTGCCAGCTGATGTAGTCCATGGGAATCAGGTCCCCAGGACCGAGAGCTGGTACAGAGGGAGGAATGGATGGGCTGCTTAAATAGAAGATGGCCGCCACACTACTCCGTTTTCCTAGGAAGATGGAGTCACGATAATTTCACTCAGAAATTTTGAGACCTGCCTGGGGGGAGTATTTTCCTGACATAAATATAAGTATGAGCTTTTCTGGAGAGTGGACACATAGTTCTCAAAGGGGTCCTGACCCCTAGTTGCTCAGGAACCACTGGCCTGGATGAGCCTTACAGGCCAGTCCTTACCTCAAATGAGTGGAGCCTCTCTCCTTGGTTTGGAAAGCCCACACGCTCTATAATGTGTGGAAGGGCTGACGGGAGGCTGTAGTCCTGTCTCTATTTTCAGACAAAGGTGAGGACTGTCCAGGTCTAGTGCTCAGACTATTGTGTGCAGAGGGGCTTGTGGAAATCAGATTCTTGGGCCTGTCCCCAGCAGTTCCCTTTCTGAGGGTCTGGGGTGGGGCCCAGGAATCTGTTTTTAACAGATATCCTGAGTGATACTGATACAAGTGGCTCAGAGGAAACTACTGGTCTATGGGAACCAGCTTGCTTTTCCACTAGCAATGTAAGTCCTTGGCCACGTTCCCCTGCTCTTTACCACCCGCACTGAAATTGCCAGCACTGTGGGAAGGTGGGGAAGGTGGAAACTGCCATGAGGGTGCTGTGAGGGCATTTCTTCTGTGTATGTGTGTGTGTGTGTGTGTGTGTGTGAGAGAGAGAGAGACTGATGCTGTGAGGGCATTTCCTCTGTGTGTGTGTGTATGTGTGTGTGTGTGTGAGAGAGAGAGAGAGAGAGAGAGAGAGAGAGAGAGAGACTGATGGGGAAAGAGTTGGGGGGGAAGAGAGGAAGGGAGTCCAGGCTCACTTCCAAGGAGCTAGTGAGCTGCTCTCTCCCACTTGAGGTGTTTCCATGCCAGCTGAAGACCTCAGCCTCCTGGAAACCTGTATACAAAGTGCCGTATAATTGTCTTCCCACTCTGGCTCTCTGGGGTGATGGCTTTCAACACTTTTTGATGGTGACCCACAGTGAGAGAGAGAGTACAGGTGGGCATGCATGCAGGTAAAACTGGAACAAAATCTTCACAAAATGACTCCCTTATTAATGTGATACACTCCACTTCTCTGTTCTCTCCTTTTTCCATTTAAAAAAATGTTGTTCAGAACCTTCAAAGTTGATTTCGTGACCCACCATGAGTCTTGCTTGAAATCTCAGCTCTAAGAGCCTATCATAGAAGGTCATGAGGGAGAGGCCATATGGTGTCCTGGTTAACGGTGGGCCTTGGAGCCAGACCACATAGGCCCAAATCCTTTAGGTGCTGTGCAACGTTGGCAAAGTCACTTCACTTGTCTGTGCCTCAGTTTCCTTTTCTCTAATGGACATCCTAATAGTGCCTGCGTCATGGGCTTTTGTGATAATTAAATACCTGTCCTATTGGGAAGGGCTTAGGACAGCACCGGCAAGTCAGCTCTATACATACAAGCAATGTGATTACAGGTAGCTCTTACTACGTGCCAGATGTTCACAGGACTCTCTATGCACTGTCTCTTTAAATCCTCAGCACTGCCTCCTGTGAAGTCAGTAATACCACCTTTCCCTCTCTATTGATGAAGGGACCAGCAGAAACTAGTAAGTGGCTGCTCATGATCAGAACTTCCACCGAGGAATTCCAGAGCCTGAGCTGTTAATCTTTTAAGTAGGGCCTCCCTAGTTTGCCTGAAAGTGAATCAGGTGCACAGTTTTTAAAATACACAGATCCCTGGGCCTCACCCCACACATACAGAATTGTCAGCCCCATGGGAGGGGCCTGAGAGTCTGTATTTTAGAGGTGCTTTCCGAAGACCTCCATTATTAGACCTATGGGTTTCAGAAGACTTCATGATTGGGTGAGTTTTGGGAGCTTCCCCAAGAGGAGTGTCAGATGGGGCCTGCTAGGCAAGGTCTGTTCTGCAGGAGGGGAATCACTGGGCTGAAGGGCTGGACTCTGGGGCCACTCTTGCGTAACTGGCCTGACATCTGCTAACTGAGACAGTGGTAACACCATCACTCCGGAGGTGGCCTAATTCCCGATGCTCCTTCCTACCTCGAATCTCCTGTGAGGCTGCTATGATGATCATTTCCCATTTGCACAGCTGGAAACAGTGCCTCGGACCACGTCAATGACTCCCTGAGGATTCCAGTGTTCTTAACCAGGGGTTCTGGCTCCTCACTTCCTGAGCCGCCCCCCATATAGTACATGCCGTCAGCACCCTGGCTAGGGATGGGGGGAGTCTCTGACTTTCTGGGGTGTTCGGTCCTCACAGAGTTTCCCAGAAGCACAGATGCTGGCACTTTGGGGATGAGTGAAAGTCTCTTTTGGGGTCTTGTTCAATTTATTTTTCTCTCCTCAGCTCTGTCTCAGCTTTATTTATTTTGTCTTTTTTAGCTTGTGAGATAACGATACTCAGACTGAGGCATCCGCAAGCTCATTGAACATGCCCGTCACTGTGAGCAGCTGCGAAAGTTAGGCAAGCCAGGCTGGGCCATGGCCATGACCCCAGGTCCCCAGCCTCAGTCCAGGCCATGGCCCTGGGGCCGCAGCTATGAGCAAGCGATGGGCTGGGACAGGGGTGTTCGCAGGGCGGACAGGCCCGAGGTGAGTCCTGTCCCTGAGGGAATGGGCTGCCCTGGGGTCGAGTGGCTGCTGGCCACTGTGCTGTGTCGCCATGTGTCCTCTCGGAATCTTCCGGTCTGTCCAACGACAGACTAGCCCGTGGCTGTGCACCCCCTGTGGCCAGGCTCCTTGCACGCTAGCGGAGCTTCCTGGCGCTGAGGTGACCCCCGGGCTTCCCCCTTCCCTGCAAACTGTTCTTCCCTCCACAGGGTCGGTTAGGTCTGGTCTCAGTCCTGGCTTGGCCCATACTGGCCTTGTGTTTTCCTGCTTGAAGGGGGCAGGAGAGGGGCAGTGTCTCATTTTGAGCAGGCTTTTGCTAATGCTGTGACCTTGCCAGTGAACTGGATGGACTCTGTTGAGGGCTTCCTGCCCTTTGACCATTAGCGCCCAGGGCTGACGAGGCTTTCCAGGACCTTTTCCTTCCCTGCATCTAAGAGCATCATAAGCTCTCTGGGGCTGCTGACTTCCCGGAGGAATGCTGAGCACATGCTGGGGGGGGAGGCATGCAGCAATCACTCCTCCCATAGCTGTGGTGGCCGGTTGCCAAAAAGCTCCCACAAGGTCTTTTTACTGCTTGGTTGGTGTGGGTTTGCACTCCACTCTGAGAAGTTTGCATTCCTGCTGCTCCTTCCTGCCCTCAGGTGGAGTCTCTTTCCTATCTGACACCATTCAGTCACCTCTCCAGCTGGTTCCTGGGTTGGCCCAGCTTTTCATTCTCTTTGGGGTATTCTTGCCTCCTGGATGTATGAGGCAGTAAGAGAAGATGAAGTGAAGAATTGCTTCTATCCATTCTTTCTACCCTCTGGGCTGGGTTTGGGGATGGGAGCTGCCAGTTTTAAATTGTTGATACGCAGCTCGTCTCAGGTGGGGCTGCTGAGGCCAATGCCAGAGGCACAACTCTGTACAAAGGACTCTCATCTGCTGCCTTCACTTGCCCTCCCAGACTCAGAATCCTGAGAGCCGGTGGGCTGGCCCAACTTCCCCTTCCCCCAGGAGGACTGGGGGGTAGCAGAAAAGTGCTGTGCTCAGAATTTGAGGCCTGAGGTTTGGCTAATAGAGCATCACAGTTGAGAGCATGGGGCTCTGAAGCCGGACTGATGAGGTTTGGATCCAGGCTTCCTGAGATGTGAATCCTCATTAGCTGTGTGATTTGGGCCAGCCCAATGTCTCTGTGCCTCTGTTCCCCCTTCTATAAAATGGGGAGTAATTATAGCCACTTCATAGATTGCTGTGATGATTAAGCAAGTTAATAACACATAAAAAGCTGGTACAACATTGTAAGTGGTTTGTATAGAGAGATTCATGGCTAAATGATGGTGGGAAAATTACCTAAGTTCTCAGCATGTTTGTCCTATGTTAGTTCAGTCCTCCAGAGAGGGATTAGATGTGCAGCAGATTTGTTGGGGGCAATGGGTATGGGGGAAGGGAGCTGTGGGAGTCTGGGGGACCCGGCAGACTGTGAAGCAGGTGTGATCCTGAGTGAGGGAGAGAGGGAGGAAAGGCATTAGACTTGAGTGCAGTCCTGAGAGGGCAGGGAAGGAGCTGGGGAGTCTCCTAGCCAAGTTTGCCCACCAAGCTCTCATCTCCTAGTCATGGGCTGGGAGCAGCCTGGGGCAAACAGGCCTTAGTGACTGCCCAGCACGGCAGCTGGGGCCCTTAGCTACACAATCTGTGCTCAGAGGTCTGAGAGGCCACCTCACCCCTTCTTGAAGGGGATAATAATACCCACCCTGCAGGATTGTTGTGAACCAGGGAGAGGCTCAAAGCATATGGAAACCCTTTGAAAAGATGAAAGCATGTTATTATTCCAGGAAGCCTGGGTGGTGGGTGAGAGCTCTGGGGATCTCTCTGAAACTTCCTGACAATCTGGATCAGATGAACTCTCCCCCCCAACCAATCCCACTCAGCAGGATCCCCTCCTCTCTCCCAGCCACCTGGGGCAGGCCTCATTTTTAAAGACTAGCTGCTTAGTCCTTGACTGGTTGGATGTCCATAATCTATTTAATTGGCCTCAGGTTGATGCACACTTAGGTCCAGGCTTTTGCTTTACAGTGTCATATCCCTGGAGCACAAAGCAGTGTTGGCACACAGCCAGAGTTCAACTAATTACCTAGTGAAAGTGCAGGGCACATTCTAGTTCAGCTGTCTGCTCACTTGTGCAATACAGGTCCAGGCTAACTTACCATATGTAAAATAGCTGGGTCACAAGGTATGAGCTTGGCTCCATCTTTGATGTTTCCAAATTACGGTGGGTCTGAAGAGGACGACCGAGAAGGTGAAGGAGTTAGACACCGTGAAGGAACTGGAGATGTTAAGAAGGAGCAAGAGATGAAGAGCTGGCTTGTGGACGAAGAATGAGACTTGTTCTGGGTGGTCCCAGAAGGCAGTCAAGGGCTTGTGGGTGCAGTTGCCAGGAAGCAGCTCTGACCTACATGTCAGGAAAAATATCACAACCATGTGAATTTCTCCCCATCCCTGAGGGTATGTGCTGGGTGGGCCACTACCGTTCTATATGTCTGAAGCAGCTGAAAAATGTAAGTTTGGCCACCCCTCCAACGAGATGGAGGCAGGTCCACTTTGCTGGAGCCCAGGAGCCCCACTGAGACTTTTCTGGAATTGGGTGGAATTCTTGCCCCTCTGGCTGGGGCCATAAAGTGGAGGGGCACTATTAGTGCATGGCTAACACATAGTAGGTACTCACTCACTCATTGACAACTATCTGTTGGCCTTTTGAGGTTCTGGGGAAATAAGGTGGGTGGCAAGGGGACCCAGGCCTTGTCTGAAGCCTTGGGTGATCTCCAGAGCTTGAAGTGGCTTAGGTAAGCTTCAGTGTCTCCTCACATTACCAGCGGAAGCCAATGTGAGGAAGGAAGAGCTTGGGCCCGTTCTGATGGTCTTTGAACCTGTTTTACTCTCCTCTGATAGGCAGTGGGATGTGAAGGAAAGACCATTGGATTTCGACTCAAGATACTTGAATATTTCTGGATGTCCCTTCTTCCATTAAGGATCTTGATTCCTTGTCTGTAAATTGAAGATCTTGGGCTAATTAGATACATTTTATTTCAAGGACCAACTCCAATCTAGTAGTGGCTGCCCAGGACAATGTGTTGGGAAGGATTGTGAGGCTGCTCCTGGGCTTAATGAAAAAGTGCACTGTATTCAAATAGCTGTGTCTGAGATGGAGCAGACAAGGAAGTGGGGCTCTGTGTGCCTTGCATTGTGCCCTTCATGGGTTAACTTTTCTCTGAGGTCCCTCCCAACTCTGACATGTTTTTAATCCCTGATTACATACAGCCTAGTGGGGGACGATGTAGGCAATGTGGGTGCTGAAGACTTAGCATTGATGTTGGAAAAGAACGTGGCACTGGAAAAACTTTGGTTAGTTGGAGGGATTCCCTGCCCTGGGCAGGCAGATAACAACGGCCTCTGTTCATTCCCTGGCCTTGTCTGTGAAAGTAGCTGTGTGGAGAAGACAGCTGTGGATGCCTGAGTGACTGGGCGATTGTTTATCCTTCTGTGTCTGGGTGGCATGCTTATAGACCCTAGCATATAGGTGCTAATTCTTTTTATTTAAGTATTTTTTATTGATTTGTTGTTTTTTTTCCTGCCTCCATGTGGCAAAAGATTTGAGAGCACAGGCTCTGGAATCGAGCAGGCTCAGCTTCAGGGCCTGCTGTAGTCTTCGGCAAGTCAACCTCTGAATGTTAGGCTTCTTCCCTGTTACATGAGGGTATGGCTACTTCTGACTATAAAACACTGCTGTAAGAATTAAATGACTTAATGCCTGTAAAGGGCTTAATATCATGCCTGGCAAATGTGTAAGTGCTCCATACATATTAAGCCGTCATGGTGACAGTATTACTATGGTTATTATTGATGCAGCACTTACTCTAGTACTAGGAGTGTACTTCTAATACTCTATTATTTCAAAGTGAATGTGACTGGCTCAGAAACTGGATGTCAGAGTCAGGATCACTTTGGAAGGTGGAGTGGAGTTCACAGGAAGTTAAAAGATGAACCATGATTCATACTTATACTGTTGACCTGACACTGATTGCAAATTTTCCATCCTTCAGATGCCACTAGTGTGGTCTTCTTATGACATGTTCTGGGCAGTTCTAAGTTATATCAGAGATATAAAATGCTGATTTTTTTCCAGGAAGCAGAAGGGCATTGAAACATAGGCGCATTGTCACAAAATGGGTATCGTGGATGACCCTTGGCTGTTGGAAGGGCTCACTAGCTCTGCCAGTGTACCACTGATTGCATCTCGATTGGATTTTACCACTTGGAATTTCTTGTTAGAGGAATGCCTCACTGTGATTGTATCAGTTCTGACTACATTAGGCTGCAAGTCACAGAAAACCTCCATCTGCAGTGGCTTAAACCTGTGAAGGATTCTTTCATGTACAAGCAGTCTGGGGTGGGTAGTATAGGGCCGGCATGGTGGCTACATGGGGTCAGCAGGGGTCTGGACCCTGTCTCTTGGTTCCATCACATCCTCAGTATGTGGCTTCATCCCTATGGCTGGTTGCCTCATGATCACAAGATGGCTGCTGCCCCTACAACTCTACATCTGTACTCCAGGAGTCAGCCTGTACATCCAGGAAGGACAAAAGGCACAGGCTGGCTGGTTTTATCCCCATGAAAGAGCATTTTCCTTGGAGCCCCCACCTATCAGCTTCTTCCCCTTATGAGTTAATGTCCATGTGGATGTCACTTGGCTGCAGTGTTGGGTGGGAAATGTAGTTCACCAAGCCTGTGGCTGCCCCAAATGAAATTAGGCTTCCATTAATAAGTAAGAAAGGGAAAGTGGTTATTGGGTAGCTGGGACATGAGGGAGCTTCTTATATGGAGGAGCACTGGGTTGAATTCTCTGCCAAAGATGTCTCTGGAATCCAGAACCCTCACACTCTGTTTTATCCCTTCTTTCTTTATCTGTAAATGTGGATTTTCAGAAGGTATATTTTCGAAATGGGAGGCAAGTAGGTTAATCTTTACTGACATCATCTTTCATAATGAATGTTACCATATCAACTGGGCTTTCTCTCTTATTCTTGCCAGTCTGGAGGAGAACCATTTCCAGGATGAAGGTGTGCTCTTGCCAAAGGACTCGAGAAATTCAAGCTTGAAAGTCCTGTAGTAAGGAACCCTTAAGCAGGAGCTGGGGCAATAATGACTGGCTTTGGGGGAGGGTGTTTCTGAATCAGAGATCTTGACAGCTTCCTGCCTGGTTAACTCACACAGGTGACCTGGTAGAAAACAGTGGGTATTGTCTGGGTTCCCCCAAACACAGGCAGGCATTCTAGTCCAAGTTGTTTGCTTCGGAGGTGGTCCCAGCAAACACTGGTGAGAGAGTAGTGAAGTGAAGCGGGGAAGGGCGAGTATGTGGTCTAGCCAGTTATCACCCAGGCAGGTGGCCTCAGTGGTGCTGGGGAGCTCCAGGAGCCTGGAGCCAATTGAGGCATGAGGCTGTGAGGGTGTGTATCTACCGTCTGTCTTCCATGCTAATTTTCTAGCATTTCTGGCTTGCCCTGCACATGGCTGAGCATGCTCCCAGGGTCAGTAGAAAGTCCTCAGGCAGAGAGTGGAGGTCTTCACAGCAAGCAGCCCTCAGAGTTGGAGCTGAAAGCTGAGAGAATAGAGCCAGTTGCTGACAGCATCTGCCACAGGGCTTACAGGACTTGCCCTCCTGGTCTCCAGGGGCCCTTTCTGGCTCAGGCAGGAGAGCTCTTCTCATGGTCACCTCCAGTGGTGATTCCCGTTGCACTGTGCAGGCAGGCCTGCCTGCACTCATTCACGTGTGCATTCCTTCCTTCCTTTGTCATACCTTCACCCTACCTATGGTAGTCCTCCTTTATCTGTAGAGATATGTTCCAAGACCCCCTGTGGATGCCTGAAACCACAGATAGTAGTACCAAACCCTATATATTCAAAGTGCTTTCCTGTATGTATATACCTATGACAAAGTTTATTCATGAATTAGGCACTGTTAGAGATAAAAATAATAATAAATAAAACTATAATATACTGTAGTGAAAGTTGTGTGAATGTGGTCTGTCTCTCAAAATATCTTGTGTACTGTACTCGATCTTCTTGTGATACTGTGAGATGTTGAAATGCGCATGTGATGAGATGAAGTGAGGGGGTGATGCAGGCATGTGAGGCAGCGTGAGGCTGCTGCCGACCCTCCGACCAAACGTCAGGAGAAGGATCACCAGCTTCTGGACTGTGGAGGCCTGTGGGGAACTGAAAGGGGGACTGCTGTGCATCCACGCACGTGTGTACTGATGGGAGAAATGTCTCTGGAGCACTCTGCCACGTGCTGTTTGATGCACTGGGGACAGGCTGGTGAAAAGGACAGAGCAGGCCCTGCTCACATAGCTCTTAAATTCTAATGGGAGAGACAGATAGTGAGCAAGTAAACAAACACATAAATAAGATCATTTCTCTAGTAATAAGGGCTCTAAAAAGAATGCAAAAGGGAACTGATGGGGAGTGGCTGAAGAGGGTGGGATTACTGCCCCTTGGGCAAGGCTCTGGGAAGGTGGTTTGAGTTGGACCCTGAATAACAAAAAGGTTCCTGCCAAACTGAGGTCTCAGGGAAGCACCTTCTGGGTGGGCAGAACAGCAAGTGCAAAGGCCTTCGGCAGAAACGAGCAACCGATTTTGAGAACAGGAGGACCTATGTGGTCGGACCATAGTGGAGGGTCGTGTGGCGCAGAGGTCGGGGGAGCGGGGCACATAGGCTTCAGAGCAGTGGGAAGGATTTGGGCTTTTAGTCTAAGGGCACTGAGAAGCCTTCGGAGGGTTTTAATCAGGACAGTAACATGATCTGATTTACATCCTAAAAAGATCATGCTTGTTGCTTTGTGCAGAACAGGCGGAAGAGGGGTAAGACAGGAGCGGGGAGACCAGTCAGAAGCTCCTGTAGTCGGCGGGCACTGGATCAGGTGGATGGCAGTGGAGAAAGCTGGTGTAAGGGGCAGGAGCTCATGGAGGCTCTATGGGTCCAGGAGCTGGAGGGCTGGCCAGTGGCAGGATTGGTGGAGAAGCAATTGGGACCGCCGGTGGTGGACTCGGCAGGCAGGCCCACAAGGAGAGGGACAGCGGATGTGGGCAGGAGCCCAGCTAGTGATCGCCAAGGGCCTGTGCCCATGCTCGTGAGGCTGGCACCACACCACTCATGGTGCCAGAGGTCGCACGTCAGAGGGACATCAGGGCCCCATCAGACGGCTCCTCCTGCTGAAGGAGGGTGGCATCTGCCCTGGCAAATGTGTCCCAGGGAAAACACTGGCCTTCAGAGACAGGCCGACAGCTGCCGCAGGGAGAGCATCTGCTTCGCTGCCAGCCCACCAGCCACACTGGCAACACTTGTTTGTGTTGCTTTGCAGGGCTTGGCAGTTGCCAAATGTTTGGGGAAAGCACTTCCACTCATCATGAGGGGAAACTGGTGTGGGAGGCCTGGGTGAAGCCTGGATTTGCACACAGGGATGCCTTTGCAATACTCAGTTTATTATTGACAGGTGTGGATGTGGCCAATTTGTCCTCCCTCATTGTCACAGACTTACCCCAGTTGCCCCCAACAGATGCCAGGTAATGACAGCAAGGGTTATCCCACGCTGCCTTTTGGGGATTCATATAATTGAGCGCCAATGAATATCACCCCCCACTGCTTCTCTATAAAAATCAAGCTTCTTATATAGATTTAAAATAAACAATGCCTACACCCTTCTTTGTCCAGGCACATCCACTGCCAAGCGTTGCTGAGAGTGTGGGCTCTGGGGCCTGGTGGCGGGGTTTGGGCCCCAGCCCCACCACGACTGGCTGTTTCTCCCTGGCAGTGTGATTCAGCCCCAGGTGTGAACAGAGACACGAATCGGACCCTTCTCTCAAGTTGAAGCACTCACTGACACGATATAGGTAACCAGCTGGCACATAGTAAGAGTCCAATAAATACGGGCTGTTATTATTATTAGTGTTGCCTTAGGTCAGCTTCTGAGAAGGTCCTGAAAGTGTGGAGGTGAAGGACAGGTGGTGGGGATTATCTAGAAGGCCCAGCTCTGAGCAAAAGAACACCTGGGCACACGTCGCCCTTCCCCTGCTGTTCCTGACAGTGTACCATCTCCCGTCCCCCTTCCCAACCTCATATTTTCTCGATTCCATGTCCCTAGGCCCGCAAGGCCTCCCAGATGACAATACTGCTGTTGATTGATTATTTTCTATCAGTTAAGTGTGGTGCCAAGTGCTTTAGAATGTCATTCTTATGTTTCTTAGACTCCATGAGGCAGGTACTCTCTAAGTTCCATTTGACAGATGAAGAAATCAGAACTAGTTTGTAAGAAATCAAAAAGGAAGCCGTGGGGTAAGCTGGATTTAAACCCAGGAAGTGTGGCACCCAGGAAGTAAAATGCACATACTTAAACACCATGCTATAGCACCTTCTGGAGTAGCTACTTAATTAGATAAATGAAGCTGGTGAACAGAGGAGAGAGGGGTGCCTTTTGTCTTAGGTGTTGAGCCTTTATGCATGAGCTCCTTGGGAATCTCAGACAGGAGAGGGGCATGTTGAGGGGGCAGGTGGGCTTCCAGAGGCTGGCCTGCTCCCAAAGCCTCATTTAATTGGAGATGTTCCGGAGGAGAATTGCGAACCAAGCCTTCTTGAAGCTCATCCTTCCATTTTCTTCTCCAGGCTGTCCAACAACTGCATCACCTACCTTGGTGCAGAATCCCTCCTGTAGATCCTTGAGAGGAATGGCGGCATCCTGGAAGTCTGGTAAGGCCCCTGGATAGGCCTCTTATCTCTCAGCCTCATTTTCCGATCTGTAAAAAGAGAGCTAGGGAGAGAGGAACTTGAGCATTTCTAAGACCCCTTCTGGCTCTGACATTCAGTGGTATTCTGCAAGTGATGAATCTAGTTCTGTCTTGGGAAGATGTGTTCATGTCTCTAAGCAGGAACCAAGTCTTTCATTTTTAATCATGAGTATCTGTTTCAGGTAATCGTGTAGGAATCAGGGCATGGTTGAAGAGTGAAACAGATAAGAGCTCAGCTCCTGCTCTCCTGGGCATTATTGTACCTGCCTTGACAGGCCAGGGCTGTAGGAACAGACCCTGTACAGGTCTGGATGGAGGCTACACAGGCTGGGAACTGCTGCACAGTGTTTCCAAGAACTTCTAATTAAAAGCCATAAACCATCATGTATTTGAAAAAAAGCATCAAGTCACAGCTTCAAAGATTGATTTTTCTTCTTTCCAGGGATCTATTTATCACTCAGATAATAAGTAGAAAGTTTCCCTGGTCTAACATGTTAGGAGTGAATGTCACTATGTTTCAGGCAGTAGGCTAGAAACCAATGTTTTAAAAATAGGAGACTCCCTATAACAATCTGATATTTTAGGGTTTTCTCAAAAGAGCTGGCCACTCTGGACCCGCATTCAAAATGCCAGTAATCAAGCTGGGTAAACCAGCTCCGGCTGACCACAGCCCCACCGAGACCAGGCCCCTTTGGCTACTGTTTATTACCTGCCTCACCCCTGGAAGCCTGTGACCCCTACTTCAAATATGCAGACTTGACCCTCTGCCTAAAAGTATATCAAGGCAGCGGAAACTATTGATATCAAATGATGAAGTTAAAATATAAAGACTGTGTAATTCCTGTGAGGTCCTCAGGTCCTGGGAAGATTATGTTTTTTGTTTTTGTTTTTTTAATCGTTGCACAGTTATAAGAAATTCTGTGATCCAGACATTCTGAGTCCCAGACATTCTGTGTCTGGGGGGAGCAAGCCAGCATCAGGTTGATATTTTAAGGGTTCTGAGGTTATTTGCTGCCTGTGGGTGGAGCTCGGGAGGACAGCAGGACTTGCTCGCTGCATTCGTGACAGATTCTGCTGTTGCCTGAACAAGAACTGAGGCCTGGGGAATCCAGGCTGGCTGGCTAGATTCTCTCTGCGGAGACATGGGGTCTTGTTTCATTGTGCTCAGTGATCCACGAGTTGCATGGCCAACAGAGGGTAGAATGAGTGTAGACTTTCCTCCCAGGTGAGCTGCATCTGGGCAGGAGGGCCGGGCCGTCCGGGAATGGGTTCAGAAAGTGGGAGCTTCGGATTGCAAGCACTGCTCTGGTTCTGTCAACACTCAAACCTCTCTTTGCTTTATCCCTTTAGGCTCAGAGGAAACACTCTCTCTCCAGAGGAAATTGAGAAGCTCAGCCACAGGGACACCAGACTCTTGCTTTGCTGTCTCTAGGCCAGCGTTCATCTCAGTCTGTTTGTGAAACGGCCAGGAGTTTGGATCTCAGAAGCTGGGTCACATTCGGCGGCGGCCCATCCCGATGGAGCCCTGTTCTGCCCAGGGTGAGCATGGCAGGTCACCTTTGTTCCGGCAGACGAACGAGCACCAGTGTCCTGTGGGGCGCACATGCTGAAAGCCTGCTTTGCCGTCAAGTTCTTGGCACAGTTCAATCCGTGGAATGTAGAAGAGGGGCCATCCCCCTCTGCATGATGGGACCAGCCTCCAGGTGATCTGACGTGGGTCAGGGGGCCAGCAGTGTTACTGAGTGTCTTGGGTGTAGAGCCCGGGCCCATGTGAAGGACTGCATCCACCTGCTCACAAAAGGGAGTGGTATTCAGGAAGCCCTTCCAGGCTTCACTCATGGGTCATTCCTCCAGGCTGTTCCGCACATCCAGTTCCTCCTTGTCCTGGACCCTGCAGGACCCTGCACATGGCACCTCCTTTGTGCTTGAGGATGTAGAATACTGGTGTCTTCAGCTTTGCTGTTTCCCTGATAACTACCCCTTGCTCCCAATCCTCACCCACCTTTACCCCCCAACATGTAGAATGCGAAGGGCTACTTTACCCTGCTCTCCTTTGTGATACTTTACAGACTATTGAAAGGGGACACATGACAGCCATTTGTTCCCCCAAACATTCTAGACTTTGAAGATTTTTTCACAACTACTGGTATCACACGTGGACTTTGATTTCCAGTGAAATCAGTTACTCTTCATTTAAGCCTTTGGAAACAACCCCCCATTCCAAATGCAGCTTTTAAAAATGGATCTGGGCCAGCATTTCAAACAGCCCCACTGGTCTTTGGCTGATGCCTGTGAACTGAACTGTTTGACAGCAGACTTCCAAAATATATTTGTAAGAGATGGTTCAGTATTATTTGTGCTAGAATGCTTTAGGATATAAAATTATCGATCAGAAGTTTACAGGGGCAAAATCAAAACCTTTCCTTAAAAGGCCAATGTTTTTCTGGGTTTTTCAAAGTGATGCATTTTGAAGCCTTTGTAAACTGTCAGGTACTGTGCACGTGTTATTATTTAAAACACTATTATTTGTGAAAACCGGGGAATATTTATAAACGACTTTGTGTTATTCTTCCAAGCTTATGCTTTAATGAAAAAGACATGACCATGAATTTGATGCTGTAAATAATCAGAGAGAAGAAAACTACTGAGTCACCCAAGTGATCTTCATTGTCGCCAAATCATATGTATTCTGGAGCACTGCTCAATATTAAAGCACGACTTTCCGCTTGAAGGGGAAAAATAGTGTTTTCACCAGGTAATTTGTTGCTTAAGGCAAAAACAACTCTCAGAAATAGCCTTGCCATCAAAATACTTTTGGCTTTGGCTTAGAAAAGTCTAACCCAGCGTGAAGTTTTAAGCTGTGCAGCAGCCTCATGGAGCATCGGCAGAAAGGCTGAGGCAAATGTGAGGAAGTCCCGAGGTCCCCCTTGCTTCTCTCCAAGTGGCTCCGGGAGTCTTTAGCTGGCCTTGCCAAAATCATCCTTAAGCTGCATTTAATGAGCAAGGGCTCAGGTGGCTGCTCAGAAAAGTGAAACCTGCTTCTTTGGAAGGTTGCATGGGTGCCCGGCTGGATAGATGCTGCTGCGTCTCCCTGGGCTCTGAGTGTCAGCGTTCCTGGGTTCTCTTTGTTGGCGGTGTTAGGTCCTGTACGGACCGTTGTTTCGGAGATCAGGAGGAAGGTGGGTATGTTTACTCTGAGAAGTAAACACAGCGGACATTTGCACAGCACCATGTTGGATGGTAAATTCATTTTCCTTAAATTCATTCAGCAATTATTTATTAGCCAGATATGTTAGGATGGTCACTGGACGAACACCATCCCTATCCTCAAGGGACTTAATGGTGTAGGGAGAGGGAGAGGCAGGCAGGAAACAGGTTAACTGGAAAATGTGTAAAATAAGGTCCATGTGCTAAGTGCTAGGAAGGAAATAAACCAAGGTTCAAGGGAGAGGGAAACCTTCGGATGGGGGTTGGTCAGAGACAGGTTCCGTGAGGAGGTGATAGGAAAGCTGTGATCCCAAGAACAAGAAGGAGCTGGCCCTGCAAAGACAGAGGGGAGAGATGAACCTTCCAGAAATGGAGAACAAGCTGTACAAAGACCCTGTCATGGGAAAGAGCCTGGTATGTATGAATAGTGGCTCCCAAAATATCCAACTCCTAATTCCTGGAACCTGTGATTGTTACTTATATGGCAAAAGGGGCTTTAAAGATGTCACCAAGATAAGGCTCTTGCGATGGGGAGATTATCCTAGATTGCTTAGATAGATCCTAAATGCAACCGCAAGTGTCTTTACAAGAGAGAGGCAAAGGGAGATTTGACACAGAAGACGGCCATGTGACCACTGAAGTAAGGTCAGTGCTGCTGGCTTTTGGGGTGTGAGAAGGGGTCCCATGGGCCAAAGAATGCAGTTTTTGAAACTGGAAAAGGCAAGAACACAGACTTTCCACTAGAATGTCTGCAGGGAGTGTAGCAGCTCTGCTGCCAATTTGACTGCAGCCCATTTGGGGCTTCTGGCCTCCGGAATTGTAAAAGAATTAATTTGAGTCATTTTAAGCTACCAGGTTTGTGGTAATTTGTTACAGCAACCACAGGAAATGAAGACAGTATGTTTGAGGCAAGCGAAGGGGAAAGTGTCATCACACAGGTTTGCAGAGCTTTGATAGGGCCAGTTCCTGAAGGGCCTAGCTGGCTGTAGTCAAGAGTTTGGTCTTGATCTTAGAATGATGGCAAGTCATGGGAGAGTTGTAATGCCACCCAATTATGTTTAAAGATCTCTTTTGCTCCCTGGTGAAGGGATGGGAATGCAGGGGTGGGAGTAGGGGGAAGAGGATGTGGAGAGACCCTGTGGAGCTATTGCAGAGAAGAGGCAGTTGGCTGCCCGCGGTCCTGTTACTGGAGGTGGAGAGAGGAGGATGGATTCCAGAGACATTCTAGAGGTCGATCCCAAAGGTTTACAAACAGAATGGATCAGAGGAATGAGGAAAAGGGAAATCTCAAGGATGACGCCTGGATTTTTGACTTGAGCAACTGGAGGACTGGGAGAAACAGGGAAGAAACAAGTTTGGAAGCACTTCTGTTTTGGATTGTCAAGTGGAGGTGTCAACTGGAGATGCCAAGTTATGGTGTGAGTCTGGAGCCTGGGGGAGAGGTCACCACCAGTTGTAACATCATACGTGTCCTCAGCATCAGAAGGGGAACGAGGTCCTGGATAACATGACTCAGGGAAGAGTTCAAGAGGGACCAGGGAAGGGTGGCATGGAGATCATGACAGGTGATTACTACTAGAGCTCAGAGCAGAAGCTTCCTAACTTTCCAAGTCCAGCAGATCCACCAAAAGCATTCTAGGCCTGTGCAGGTAACTTGGGAGCTAGGACTCTTAAAAGTTCTCCAACAGGATGGAGGTTACCTGAAAGGTGTGTGCTTACTGTGGCCAGTGGCTTATCCAGGTGCAGACAGATTCTGGATTTGTGGCTAAGAATACATAATTCTATGTGCAGGAGAAAAAGGTATCAGAGCAAGATATTTTTTTAATGAGCCTCAGACTTTACTTCTATTCACCATCATTCTAGAAGGAAAAAAAAGTCCACCTGTTTTTCTTCCCCTAGAGCCAAAACCGGATACTGAAGTGAACACACCCCACAGAAATGTAGCAGGTGGAATTACATTCCAAGCAAGCTGAGTTGAGACTACGCACAGCATCATCTCATGATTGCACCAACACATCTTCATGCCTCCTTCTGCACTCCGGAGACTGGTGCAGCCCAGTGGGTGGAGCACACAGTAGCTGGCACACACCCTCGCAATGTCTGTGCACAGGAAGTGCATAGCCTCCAGCCCTGCATGGCTGGTTACAGGTCAACAGCAAGGTCATGAATGACATCAGGGACCAGCCCAGGTCACTTCCCTTGGAGAATTACAAAAGAGAGACTGCAGTTGTGCAGACTGGCAATCCAAGATCTTTGGGTTCCCCAAGATTCCCCTTTTTGCTCTAAATTTAATCTTACTTATCATCATTTCCAGAACAATCTACAAATCCAAGACCTTAAGTATCACCCCTCCTGCTACTAATCACCCTAAAGGTGTTTCCTCTCAGGAGCACTCCAGCCCTTTTTTACTTGGAATAATTTCTATCTTGACATCAGTTCCACACTCCCCTCATCTCCATCTACTCTCCACCTTTAGGAAGCAAGGGTCTCCTTTGGGGCCCACCCTCACCTGGATTACTGACTGCATCCATCTCCTCACTGGTCTTCCTGCTTCTGCCCTTGACCCAGGGAGTGAGCCCATTAAAACACAAGGCAGATCAGCCACTGCACTTTAGCCACTACTCTCCAGGATGTCATCTGGCTCAGGGTGAAAGTCAAGATCTCACGCTGGCCTGGTCCACCCCTGTGTTCTCACTGGCCTCCCCTTTCCCACTCACACCACTGTTCTCTGCCTGCCAGTCCCAGCACTTCTTGGCTGTTCCTGGAACATGCCAAGCACACTGCTGCTTCCAGACCTTTGTACATGGCTATTTCTTTTTAAGGGAACGCTCTTCCTGAGACAGTGATGTGCTTGGTTTCCTCATTTACTTTAGGTCTTTGTTCAAATGTCAGCTTATCAAAGGAATCCTTCCCTGAACTATCAACCTGAAATAGCAGTCCCCAACCATTCTCTTCTCCCTGCCCCGCTTAATATTGTCTTCTCGGCAAGTACTACTTGGTGTACATTTTTTTCTTCCTGGCCCTAGAATGTCAGCTCCATGAAAACAGGAGCCATACTCACTGCAGTGTCCTCAGAGTCTGGAATTGTGCCTAGCACATAGGAGGTTGCCCGAATATTTGTTGAATGAATGGAGAATCCACCTACTTAAAGGGGGAAGAAAACAGAAGTTGGGCAGATTATAATAATGAATCACCTTTTTCCTCACACCGTTAGTGTCCCCATCCTAAGGGAGGAAGGTTTCCTGGGACATGGGATCATTCCTAATGTACCTACTGCTCAAAATGGGATTCCAGATACAGCCCACAGGTCCCAGTGAGGAGCATTACAGCTCATTTCTCTGTATGTGTCTTTCAAATCACACAGAAATCATTTGTCATTGATAACAGCAAGTAGCTCAAACAGGAGAGCATGGATTACTAGTTCAGTTGGATTAGTTTAAAGATGACTAATCTCTTTTATCTTTTCAAAAAGAGCTTTTAGCTGACCAGAGTAAAAGCCCTAAACAGAACATTCAGTTGCACCTGGAACTTTCCCTCCCTAAGAGAGAAGCACGTCCCTGAAATGGAGGACTCTAAGCTCATGCACTGATTGAAATGCTGCCCTGGGATATTATGGAGAAAGTGCCCATCATTATCCTTGCCTGTGGGGACACCTGGTCCAGGTAGCTGCATGGTTTAGAGCTTATTCGAAATGCACCTAGTCACAGGAGTGAGGAGGAAATGGCTGGAACCTTGGGAGGCTAGATGAACAACTATAAGTTGCCATTTCCTGAGACAGGGAGGATTACAGCGGGAGTATTTTAAAAGTATTACAATTTTTAAAGTAATGGCTTCTCTCCCTCTGCACCTTCCCTTCTGGCTGCACTCTGCAAGTGGCCTGCCTGAGGCCAAATGGCTAGAAAGTGGATGAGCTGAAATTTGAAACCAGACAGTGTGATTCTGCATGCCATGCTCCTAGGCCCCACTCCATGCTGCCTCTCTTTAGACATTCAGCTTTGAGATCATTAACCCATTTACCAGAGATAAGGGAACAAAGACAGGTTTATAATGGGCATGACTGGAACCCAGACCTGCCTTGTCTCCAATATTGTCTACTACCCCTGCTGTCTTAGAAATAGAAGGTGGGGTAGAACAGCTCTTTATTGACTGAGAGAAGGGATGTGGCTCTTGAATTCTGCTGTCACCTGTGATCTTTGCAGCAAATTGCTTTCTTTGCTGGGTATAAAACTACCACCTCAGCTACCATTGTGCACTGCCTGCACCAGAAGACAGAGGATGAGCTCTTGGAGACGTCACTGAAGATGGTAAGTACATCCATTCTGTGGCCTTACAAGCCTCCACCCTATAAACTTGGCCCCAGGAGTCATCATTCTGGCTATCCTCTGGAACAGTGTCTTGCCTCCCTCCCAGGAGCAAGTCAGCTTCTGGATCTGAATGGAGAACCTCTTCTTTTTTCTTTTGTATTATGAAGTGTCTCAAACATTAGCAAAGTCAAAAAGTAACATAACAAGTTGTGTAATAATCCCCCAGCACTACAAAAACCTACTATTTTGCATTCCTATTTTCAGACATATTTTAAAGATATTAAACATTACATATTCCCAAAGGTAACTGGCATCCTGAATTGCGGGGGAGGGGTTATTAAGAACAAAAATTTCCAGAAAGGTTATCATAATTTAATCCTCGTTAATTTAGAAACTACCTCAGTTATAACCCAGTGGTGGCCCAATTTTCTAGATTTTCTGAGATTGCCTCAGTTATGACTCTAGAATACCCATCCATCCATCCATTCATCCATCTGACCAACCAGCCATTCATCCATTTATCCATCCATCAATCCATTTTCTTATTAGCCATGTATCCACCCACTGATCTAACCACCTCACCAATATCCTCTCATCAATCCAATATGCATCCTTTCATAATGTTCATTTATCTATTGTCAATCATCTATGTATTGTCCAGCCATCAAGTATTTCTTCATCATCCATCCTTCTAAAATCAAATACCTGCCCATTAACATTGATTTATCCACTTTTCCATCCAGTTCACCCATACTCCATGTATTGGCCAACCCCATGTATTGGCCAACCCCATCCATCCATCCATGCTAAGTGTATGAGGGGGTACCAGGGAGGGCGATGCAGACATGAACAGGAGTCCCTGCTCACAAGTTCCTATCCAAGGAGAAACACACCAATACACTCTATGGGTTAAGTGTCGTGGAAACACAGAGAGGGGATTCATTCATCATAGTCAACAGGGATGCTTCCCCAAGAAGGTTACACCTGAGGATTGCTGGGTGGCTGTGGCAGTGTGTCATCGCAGGGACAGACATCCAGAGAATACAGCATGAAGGCTCTGCAGGAGCTATTCTCTCAGGGTGGGGGTGGGGGATTTGAATGCGAGCTCAGATGTAGCCTGCAACCCTGCACTGTCTGGTCCATGGGCTCCTGAGGACTCCTGGGCCCCCAGAGACAGGCCTCCAGCATTGGACTGTGCTGTTTCCATGGGCTGACTACAGTGTGGCCTTGGGGCTTGGATCCCGGTTTCTCAGGCTCAGATAAGGTGACCAAAGCATTCAAAGCATAGAAACACAACAGTTTTCTGATGCCTGGAAAGAGGCAATTGATTTCAGCAACTCTTCATGTGGCTCAAGGAGACCCACCATCTAAGGGGAGAGCTGGTGACTTGGAGAAAACCCAGAGGACTGAAGAACACATACTGTCTTCCTGAGATTTCCTGAGATGATGGGGAAGTGCCTCTGTGGTTATCCACTTTCACCAAACCACACACACACACGTGCATGCAGGCACAGACCCCCACATGCGCCCCTGGCTGGTAGGGCTATGACCTATCATGGAGGCACCCCAACTGGTCCCTTGCTGCCTACTGCCAAGACCTGTTAGCTATAGGGTAACATCACAGTCAGTGCAATCTTAGTGAACACATGACAGAAGGGTGGTGTGTGGTGAATTTCAGTGAGCTTCTGTAAGTCATGACTTTTCCAATGCCAAATGAGAAAATTTATCTCAAAGTGCCTTGAGCAGAAAAAGGAATGTAACAGAATCTTCATGTACCTAATTGAAAACTATAGTTCAGGAGTATGTGACTTCAGGCATGGCTGGATCCAGATACACATACAAAATTATGAAGAATCTGTCACTATCCCTCAGTTTTTTAACCTCTCAGTATTGGCTTCACTCTTGGGCAGGTTTGTTCCTCAGGAAGGTTAAAGTTAACAACAGCATTCTAGACTTACAGGCTTGTAAACTCTCTCACAGTAATCACAGCAAAAGTTTTAGGGTAACTCTATTGGACTGACATGGGCATGTGCCCATTTCTGAACTGAACTCTCTGGTCTGGGAGTTAGGGCACCCCAGGTCACAAATAGATGCTTGGACTCATGGAGTCAGAGTAGAAAAGGGGGGGTATTCCCCAAAGGAAAATGGGGGTATCGTTGCTTGTGAGAGCAAGGAAAGGAAATGGAGGAAGGCAGGGCAGGCCTGGACAACAGCCATCCTCTCAGGAGCGCCCCACCCCTGCCCCTCTGCCAGGGGCGCCAGTGGCCGGCCCACTTCCTCTTGGCCCAGCCCGGGTGGCCCCAGGAGAGAGAACTTGACACCCTTGGCACACAGCTCACAAGGATCAGCTTTTCTCCCCAGAAGCCTTCTCACCCATATCCTCTGCCTTTGTCTTCACAGAAATTTTGCTCTCTTGATTTTCTCAGAGATCCCAGAGAGGTAAGGACCTCTGATTTCTTGATTACAGGTTTTAAGTCTTCACACCTTTAAGTCAAGTATGAATGAAAGAATTCTCTCTTGTGGACTCATAGTAACTCCGGAGTTTATGTTACGGAGGCCTGGAGAGGGGCATTTAACTGACCTGGATAACACAGCCAGGAGGCCCAGATGTAGGGCTAGAACCTGTTCCTGTGACTCCCGGTCCAGGGCTCCCAGTCATCAACTCTGTGTCCCCTGGGCTCAGACTACCCCACTCTCCACTTTTTATTTATACTTCCTGCTCCCAAAACTTCCCCTTAGGGAGAAGGCTAGACTAGAAACTTCCACAATGAGGAGGTGGAGGTAACGGGACAAGGAGTTCCTTCAGGAGCCTCAGGGAGGAGCCCAGCTCTTCTCCTGGGAGGCTGCAGGTTGATTCGCTTTGCAAGCTGTGCTGCTTATCGGACCACCTGGAAGGGAGCCATGAATCTCAGTCCCAGCCACATAGCACACTTGGCCTCCCTCTCCTCCCCTCCTACCTTCCTGCTTTTTCCACGTGCCCATCACATTACCTCTGCAATATCGTGCAGTGCTGGCTGCTCTGCTCTCTCCCTGGGGATTGTAGTACTTAACCTTAAAAGATGTGATGATTAAATGAGATTCAGTCAGTCTTTAGCAAAGACTTAATTAACACTTTATGCCAGGACCTAATTTAGGAGCTGTGGCTATAGCAGAGAAACATGCAAAACAGGTACAATCCCCTGCCCTGTTGGAGTTAGGGAAGGGCACTGTAAACAAAGAAAGTACGGGATGTGTTTGATGGTGCTCAGAGTTATGGAAAAAAGGAAGTGGGAAATGGGGATAGAATTTACCAGTAGTTGGTTTTACACAGGGTCAGGGAATAAATGGTTCAGTGAGAAGGTGACATTTGAGCAAAGCTCTGGAAGAGGCGAGGAAGCCAACTGTCAGAAATACTGGAGGAAGAAATGTTCCAGGCGGAGGGAACAGCAACTGCAAAAGGCCTGAGGTAGGAGGCCAGTGTGGCTGGAGAGAGTGAGCAGAGAGAACAGGCTTAAAGCTACACAAGAAAAGGGAGATTGGTGGGGTGGTCTTTTACAGGACTTGTATTTTGCTTCCAAGTGTGAAGGGAATGACCTGGAGGGTTTTGAATAGAGGAGTGGAATGACCTTGGATTTTTTTTTTTTGGTATCATTAATCTACAATTGCATGTGCAACGTTACGGTTATTAAACTCCCCACTTGGTCAGGTCCCCCCTACTAACCACATTACAGTCACTGTCTGTCAGCGTAGTGAGATGTTGGAGAATCACTACTTGTCTCCTCTGAGTTGTACAGCCCTCCCCGTGCCCTCCCAACATTGTGTCTGCTAATTGTACTGCCCCTTTTTCCCCCTTGCACCTCCCTTCCAACCCATCCTCCCCAGTCCCTTTTGCTCTAGTAACTATTAGTCCGTTCTTGGGTTCTGTGAGTCTGCTGCTGTTTTGTTCTTTCAGTTTTTTTTTCTTTGCTTTTATGCTCCACATATGAGTGAAATCATTTGATACTTGTCTTTTTCTGCCTGGCTTATTTCACTGAGCATAATACCCTCTAGCTCCATCCATGCTGTTGCAAACGGTAGGATGTTTTCTTCTTATGGCTGAATAATATTCTGTGGTGTATATGTAACACCTCTTCTTTAGCCATTCATCTACTGATGGACACTTAGGTTGCTTCCATTTCTTGGCTATTGTAAATAGTGCTGCGATAAACATAGGGTGCATATGTCTTTTTCAAACTGTGCTGCTGCATTCTTGGGGTAAATTCCTGGCAGTGGAATTCCTGGGTCAAATGGTATTTCTATTTTGAGATTTTTGAGGAACCTCCATACTGCTTTCCACAGTGGTTGAACTAATACACATTCCCACCTGCAGTGTAGGAAGGTTCCCCCTTTCTCAACATCCTCGCCAACATTTGTTGTTGTTTGTGTTTTGGATGGTGGCCATCCTAACTGGTGTGAGGTGCTATCTCATTATATTTTTAATTTGCATTTCTCTGATGATTAGCAATGTGGATGGAGCATCTTTTCATGTGCCGGTCTGCCGTCTGAATTTCCTCTTTGGAGAAGTGTCTGTTCAGATCCTCTGCCCATTTTTTAATTGGCATATTTGTGGGTTGAGGTGTGTGAGCTCTTTATATAATTTGGATGTCAACCTCTTACCAGATGTGTCATTTATGAATATATTCTCCCATACTATAGAATGTCTTTTTGTTCTGCTGATGGTGTCCTTTGCTGTACAGAAGCTGTGTACTTTGATATAGTCCCACTTGTTCATTTTCACTTTTGTTTCCCTTGCCCGGGAGATATGTTCATGAAGAAGTTGCTCATATTTATGTCCAAGAGATTTTTGCCTATGTTTTTTTCTAAGCGCTTTATGGTTTCATGACTTACATTCAGGTCTTTGATCCATTTTGGGTTTACTTTTGTGTATGGGGTCAGACAGTAATCCAGTTTCATTCTCTTACGTGGAGCTGTCCAGTTTTGCCAACACCAGCTTTTGAAGAGGCTGTCATTTCCCCATTGTATGCCCATGGCTCCTTTATCATATATGAATTGACCATATATGTGTGGGTTAATACCTGGACTCTCTGGTTTGTTCCACTGGTCTATGGGTCTATTCTTGTGCCAGTACCAAATTGTCTTGATTACTGTGGCTTTCTAGTAGAGCTTGAAGTTGGAGAGCGTAATCCCCTGAGCTTTGTTCTTCCTTCTCAGGGTTGCTTTGGCTCTTCGGGCTCTTTTGTGGCTCCATATGAATTTTAGAATTATTTGCTGTAGTTTGTTGAAGAATGCCATTGGTATTTTGATAGGGATTGCATTGAATCTGTAGATTGCTTTAGGCAGGATGGACATTTTGACAGTATTATATTTCTTCCTATCCATGAGCATGGGATGTACTTCCATTTATTGTTGTCTTACTTAAGTTTTCGTGAGGGTCTTGTAGTTTTCAGGGTATGTTTTCCACATCCTTCATTAGGTCTATTCCTAGGTCTGTTTTGTTGTTTTTGGGGCAATTGTAAATGGAATTGTTTTCCTGATTTGTCTTTCTACTAGTTCATCATTGGTGTATAGGAAAGCAACAGATTTCTATGTATTAATTTTGTGTTCTGCAACTTTGCTGAATTCAGATATTAGTTCTCGTGGTTTTGGAGTGGATTGTTTAGCGTTTTTTATGTACAATATCATGTCTTCGGCAAACAGTGACAATTTAAATTCCTTAACAATCTGGATGCCTTTTATTTCTTTGTGTTATCTGATTGCCGGGGCTGGGACCACCAGTACTATGTTGAGTAACAGTGGAGAGAGTGGGCATCCCTGTCTTGCTCCCGATCTTAGATGAAAAGCTTTCAGCTTCTCGCTGTTAAGTATGATGTTAGCTGTGGGTTTGTCATATATGGCCTTTATGGTGTTGAGGTACTTGCCGTCTATATCCATTTTGTTGAGAGTTTTAATCAGGAATGGATGCTGAATTTTGTCAAATGCCTTTTCAGCATCTATGGAGATCATCATGTGATTTTTGTCCTTTTTATTGATATAGTGGATGATGCTGTCCTTCTCATTGATATATAGATAGTGGATGGTGATTTTCTGATGTTGCACCATCCTTGCATCCCTGGGAAGTATCCCACTTAATCATAAGTATGATCCTCTTGATGTGCTTTTTTTAATCGGTTAGCTAATATTTTGTTGAGTATTTTTGCATCTGTGTTCATCAGTGATACTGGTCTGTAGTTTTCTCTTTTTGTGGTGTCTTTGCCTGGTTTTGCTTTTTGACTGATGCTGGCTTCACAGAATGAGTTTGGAAGTATTCCCTCCTCTTCTATGTTTTGAAAAACTTTAAGGAGATTGGGTATTATGTTTTCTCTAAATGTCTGATAAAATTCAGCAGTGATTCCATGGGGTCTGGGAGTTTTGTCCTTGGGTACTTTTTTGATCACCAAATCAATTTCATTGCTGGTAAGTGTTGTGTTTAGGTTTTCTGTTTCCTCCTGGGTCAGTGTTGGAAGGTTGTATTTTTCTAGAAAGTTGTCCCTTTCTTGTAGGCTATCCAGTTTGTTTGTGTCTAATTTTTCATAGTATTGTCTAATTCTTTGTATTTCTGTTGTGCCTGTCATGATTTTTCCTTTCTCATTTCTGATTCTGTTTACGTGTGTTGCAGATTCTCTTTTTCTCTTAATAATTCTGCCCAGAGGTTTTTCTATTTTGTTTATTTTCTTAAAGAACTGGCTCTTGGTTTCTTTGATTTTTTTCCTATTGTTTTATTCTTTTCAATTTTATTTATTTCTACTCTCACATTTATTATGTCCCTCCTTGTGCTCTGACTCTGGCCCTCATTTGTTCTTCTTTTTCCAGGTTCATTAATTGTGACTTCAGACTCTTCGTTTGGGACTGTTTTTCCTTCTTTAATTAGACCTGGAATGCTATACACTATCCTTTTAGAACTGCCTTCGCTGTGTCCCACAGAAGTTTGCGCATTGTGCTGTTGTTTTCGTTTGTCTCCATATATTGCTTGATCTCTGTTTTAATTTGGTCATTGATCCATTGATTATTTAGGAGCATGTTGTTAAGCCTCCATGTGTTTGTGTGCCTTTCGGGTTTTGTCTGTACAATTTATTTCTAGTTTTATACCTTTGTGATCTGAGTAGTTGGTTGGTAGAATTTGAATCTGAATTTGCTGAGGCTCTTTCTGTGGCCTGGTATGTGGTCTGTTCTGGAAAATGTTCAATGTGTACTTGAGAAGAATGTGTATCCTGCTGCTTTTGGGGGTAGAGTTGTGTAGGTGTGTTAGGTCCATCTGTTCTAGTGTGTTGTTCAGTGCCTCTGTGTCCTTTCTTATTTTCTGTCTGGTTAATATGTCCTTCGGAGTGAGTGGTATGTTCAGGCCTCCTAAAACGAATGCATTGCATTGTATTTCCTCCTTTAGTTCTGTTAGTATTTGTTTCACGTATATGTAGGTGATCCTGTGTTGGGTGAATAGAGATTTATAATGGTATATCCTCTTGTTGGAATCACCCATTTATCATCATGTAATGTCCTTCTTTGTATCTTGTGACTTTCTTTGTTTTGAACTCTGTTTTGTGTGATACGAGTACTGCAACACCTGCTTTTTTCTCCCTACTGTTTGCATGGAATATCTATTTCCATACCTTCACTTTTAGTTTGTGCGTGTCTTTGGGTTTGAAGTGAGTCTCTTGTAGGTAGCATATAGATGGGCCTTGCTTTATATATATATATATATATATATATAAACTGTTCAAGTTTATATTTAATTAATTTATTTAGTAATTTATTTTTGGTATCAATCTACAATTACATGTGCAATATTATGGTTATTCAACTACCCCATACATCAGGTCCCCCCCAACACCTTTAGAGTCAATCAGCGTAATGAGATGCTATAGAAACACTCCTTGTCTTCTCTGAGTTGTACAGCCCTCCCCATGCCCCCCAAACATTACATCTGCTAATCGTAATGCCCCCTTTTCCCTCTTATCCCTCCCTTAGACCCATCTTACCCAGTCCCTTTCCCTTTGGTAACGATTAGCCAGTTCTTGGGTTCTGTGGGTCTGCTGCTGTTTTGTTCCTTCAGTTTTTTTCTTTGTTCTTATACTCCACATATAAGTGAAATCACTTGATACTTGTCTTTTTCAGCTTGGCTTATTTCACCGAGCATAATACCCTCTAGCTCCATCCATGTTGCAAATGGAAGGATCTGTTTTCTTCTTATGGCTGAATAATATTCCATTATTCCATGGTGTATATGTAACACATGTTCTTATTCATTCATTTACTGATGGACACTGAGGTGGCTTCCATTTCTTGGCTATTGTAAATAGTGCTGCAATAAACATAGGGGTGCATGTCTTTCTCAAACTGGGCTGCTGTAGTCTTAGGGTAAATTTCTGGGAGTGGGATTCCTGGGTCAAATGTTATTTCTATTTTGAGTTTTTTGAGGAACCTCCATACTGCTTTCCACAATGGTTGAACTAATTTGCAGTCCCACCAGCAGTGTAGGAGGGTTCCCTTTTCTCCACATCCTCGCCAACATTTGTTGTTGTTTGTGTTTTGGATGTTGGCCATCCTCACTGGTGTGAGGTGATATCTCATTGTGGTTTTAATCTGCATTTTTCTGATGATTAGCAATGTGGAGCATCTTTTCATGTGCCTGTTGGCCATCTGAATTTCTTCTTTAGAGAAGTGTCTATTCATGTCCTCTGCCCATTTCTTAATTGGATTATTTGCTTTTTGTTTGTAAAGGTGCGTGAGTTCTTTATATATTTTGGGTGTCAACCCCTTATCAGATATGTCATTTATGAATATATTCTCCCATACTGTAGGATGTCTTTTTGTTCTACTGATGGTGTCCTTTGCTGTACGGAAGCTTTTCAGCTTGATATAATCCCACTTGTTCATTTTTGCTTTTGTTTCCCTTGCCCGGGGAGATATATTCATGAAGAAGTCGCTCATGTTTATGTCCAAGAGATTTTTGCCTATGTTTTTCTCTAAGAGTTTTATGGTTTCATGACTTACATTCAGATCCTTGATCGACCTAGAGTTTACCTTTGTGTATGGGGCTAGACAGTAGTCCAGTTTCATTCTCTTACATGTAGCTGTCCAGTTTCTCCAACACCAGCTACTGAAGAGGCTGTCATCTCCCCATTGTATATTAATTGACTGTATATGTTTGGGTTAATGTTTGGATTTTCTATTCTGTTCCACTGGTCTGTGGGTCTGTTTTTGTGCCAATACCAAATTGTCTTGATTACTGTGGCTTTGTAGTAGAGCTTGAAGTCAGGGAGCGTCATTCCACATTTGATTCCTCCTTCTCAGGATTGCTTTGGCTACTCGGGGTCTTTTGTGGTTCCATATGAATTTTAGAATTATTTGTTGCATTTCATTGAAGAAAGCTGTTGGTATTTTGATAGGGATTGCGTTGGATCTGTAGATTGCTTTAGGTAATATAGCCATTTTGACAATATTTATTCTTCCTAGCCAAGAGCATGGGATGCATTTCCATTTGTTAGTGTCCTCTTTAATTTCTCTTAGGAGTGTCTTGTAGTTTTCAGAGTACAGGTCTTTCATTTGCTTCGTTAGGTTTATTCCTAGGTATTTTATTCTTTTTGATGAAATTGTGAATGGAATTGTTTTTCTGATTTCTCTTTCTCTTAGTTCATCGTTAGGGTATAGGAAAGCAACAGATTTCTGTGTGTTAATTTTGTATCCTGCAACTTTGCTGAATTCAGATATTAGTTCTAGTAGTTCTGGAGTGGAGTCTTTAGGGTTTTTTATGCACAGTATCATGTCATCGGCAAACAGTGACAATTTGACTCCTTCTTTACCAATCTGGATGCCTTGTATGTCTTTGTTTTGTCTAATTGCCATGGCTAGGACCTCCAGTACTATGTTGAATAACAGTGGAGACAGTGGGAATGCCTGTCTTGCTCCTGATCTTAGATGAAAAGCTTTCAGTATCTCGCCATTAAGTATGATGTTAGCTGTGGGTTTGTCATATATGAATGGCCTTTATGATGTTGAGGTACTTGCCGTCTATACCCATTTTGTTGAGAGTTTTAATCAGGAATGGATGCTGAATTTTGTCAAATGCTTTTTTCATTATCTATGGAGATGATCATGTGGTTTTTGTTCTTCTTTTTGTTGATGTGGTCGATGATGTTGATGGATTTTCGAATGTTGTACCATCCTTGCATCCCTGGGATGAATCCCACTTGATCATGGTGTATGATCCTCTTGATGTATTTTTGAGTTCGGTTTGCTAATATTTTGTTGAGTATTTTTGCATCTACGTTCATCAGGGATATTGGTCGGTAATTTTCTTCTTTGGTGAGGTCTTTGCCAGGTTTTGGTATTAGAGTGATGCTGGCTTCATAGAATGAGTTTGGAAGTACTCCCTCGCCTTCCATTTTTTGAAAAACGTTAAGGAGAATGGGTGTTATTTCTTCTCTATATGTCTGGTAGAATTCAGAGGTGAATCCATCTGGTCCGGGGTTTTGTTCTTGGGTAGTTTTTTGATTACCGATTCAGTTTCTTTGCTGGTGATTGGTCTGTTTAGTTTTTCTGTTTCTTGCTTGGTCAGTCTTGTTGGAAGGTTGTATTTTTCTAAGAAGTTGTCCATTTCTTCTATGTTTTCCAGCTTGTTAACATATAGATTCTCATAATATTCTCTTATGATTCTTTGTATTTCTGTGGGGTCCGTCAAGATTTTTCCTTTCTCATTTCTGGTTCTGGTTATGTGTGTAGACTCTCTTTTTGTCTTAATAAGTCTGGCAAGGGGTTTATCTATTTTATTTTATTTTTCAAAGAACCACCTCTTGATTTTATTGATTTTCTTTCTATTGTTTTATTCTTCTCAATTTTATTAATTTCTTGTCTGATCTTTATTATGTCCCTCCTTCTGGTGACTTTGGGCCTCATTTGTTCTTCTTTTTCCAATTTCAGTAATTGTGTCTTTATTTATTTGGAAATGTTCTTCCTCCTTTAAATAGGCCTCGATTGCAATATGCTTTCCTCTTAGAACTGCCTTTGCTGCGTCCCACAGAAGTTGTGGCTTTGTGTTGTTGTTGTCATTAGTCTCCATATATTCTTTGATTTTTGTTTTGATTTGGTCATTAACCGATTGATTAATTAGGAGAATGTTGTTAAGTCTAAATGTATTTGTGAGCCTTTTTGATTTCTTTCTAACATTTATTTCTAGTTTTATACCTTTGGGATCTGAGAAGTTGGTTGGTAGGATTTCAAAATTTTTTTATTTACTGAGGTTCTTTTTTTGGCCAGTATGTGGTCTGTTCTGGAAAATGTTCCATGTGCACTTGAGAAGAATGTGTATCCTGCTGCTTTTGGGTGCAGAGTCCTGTAGATGTCTGTTACGTCCATGTGTTCTAGTGTGTTGTTCAGTGCCTCCGTGTCTTTACTTATTCTCTGTCTGGTTGATGTGTCCTTTGGAATGAGTGGTGTGTTGAAGTCTCCTAAAATGAATGCCTTGCTGTCTGTTTCCTCCTTTAATTCTGTTAGTATTTGTTTCACTTAAGCTGGTGGTCCTGTGTTGGGTGCACGTATATTTATAATGGTTATATCTTCTAGTTGGACTGACCCCTTTATCATTATGTGATGTCCTTCTTTATCTCTTGCTACTTTCTTCGTTTTGAAGTGTATTTTGTCTGACACAAGTACTGCAACACCTGCTTTTTTCTCCTTGTTGTTTGCATGAAATATATTTTTCCATTCCTTCACTTTTAGTCTGTTTATGTCTTTGGGTTTAAAGTGAGTCTCTTGAAGGCAGCATAAAGATGGGTCTTGTTTTTTTTATCCATTCAGTGACTCTGTGTCTTTAGACTGGTCCATTGAGTCCATTTACATGTAGGGTGATAATGGATAGGTATGTACTTATTGGCATTGCAGGCTTCAGATTCGTGGTTACCAAATGTTCAAGGTTAACTTCCCTACTACGTAAAAGTGTAACAACTCACTTAATATGCTATTGCAAACACAATCTAAAGATTCTTTTTGTTTGTTGGTTTCCTTCCTCCTTTTTCTTTCTACTACATTCTTTTTATATTAGGTTTCATATTCTGTACTGTTTGTCTATCCCTTGATTGACTTTGGGGATAATTTAATTTTGCATTTGCTTGGTAATTAGTTATTCTATTTTTTTTACTGTGGTTTTATTAACTCTGGTGAGAGCTATTAAACCGTAGGAACACTTCCATCTAGAGCAGTCCCTACATACACTGTAGAGATGGTTTGTGAGAGGCAAATTCTCTCAGCATGTGCTTATCTGGGAATTGTTTAATCCCTCCTTCAAATTTAAGTCATAATGATTCCGGATAAAGTAATCTTGGTTCAAGGCCCTTCTTCTTCATTGCATTAAATACATCATGCTATCACTCCCTTCCGGCCTGTAAGGTTTTTGCTGAGAAGTCTGATGATAGCCTGATGGGTTATCCTTTGTATGTGATCTTATTTCTCTCTCTGGCTGCTTTTAATGGTCTGTCTTTATCCTTGATCTTTGCCATTTTCATTACTATGTCTTGCTGTTGTCTTCCTTGGGTCCCTTGTGTGGGGAGATCTGCGCACCTCCATGGCCTGAGAGACTATCTCCTTCCCCAGATTGGGGAAGTTTTCAGCAATCACCTCCTCAAAGACGCTTTCTATCCCCCTTTCTCTCTCTTCTTCTTCTGGTACCCCTATAATGTGAGTATTGTTCCATTTGGATTGGTGACACATTTCTCTCAATGTTTTTTCATTCTTAGAGATCCTTTTTTCTCTCAGTGCCTCAGCTTCTTTGTATTCTTCTTCTCTAGTTTCTATTTCATTTATTGTCTCCTCCACCGTATCCAATCTGCTTTTAATACCGCCCATTGTGTTCTTCAATGATTGGATCTCCGACCAGAATTCATTCTGGAGTTCTTGAATATCTTTCGATACCTCCATGAACATGTTAATGATTTTTATTTTGAACTCCCTTTCAGGGAGAGTCATAAGGTCCATATCATTTAAATGTTTCTCAGGAGTTGTATTCATAATTTTACTCTGGACCAGGTTCCTTTGGCGTTTCATATTTGTGTATGGCGCCCTCTAGTGCCCAGAAGCTCTACTCTCTGGAGCTGCTCCGCCCCTGAAGCAATGCGGGGATTGTAGGGGAGTGGTATTGGTGCCTTCGGGGAGGAAAGGGCTTTTTCCTGGTTCCTGGCTGCTATACCTGTCTCCACTGCCTGAAACGGTGGGCTGAGCACACAGATATAAGCCTCTGTGCTTTGCATTTTTAGTTGCTGTAGACAGATCTTACCTCTGGCTGGCCTAACACCAGGGAAGGATTTCCCAGTTTGCAAGCCCAGTGGGGCTGGCCAGAAGAAAGGCGCACTGGCCTCCCTGTCACAGAAGGGGTTCTTGGAGCTGTGTAGGCAGCCAGGTAGCTGGAGCACCGGAAGATCGTGAAAGCTCCCAACCTGCTGGGCAGAGTGCACCCGGACAATTTTGTCTGCCTGCATTTTCTTCTGAGCAGTAGGCTCTGAGCAATCAATCCTTACCCCTTTAGCAGCCCTCTTGCTAAGGGCTTAGGAAGTCTCTCAGACTGCCCGCCTATCTTTTGTCCCTGAGCAGCTGGGTATGGATCCCTGCTTTCACAAGCAGCTGGAATCTTAGTCTCTGCAAGAATTCTGACTGTCTTAGCTTTCCAACCCCCTAATTACAAGGGTATCATGCAAGCACCATGAAATGTAGGTTTGTGCTCCCAGAGCAGATCTCCAGAGTTAGGTATTCAGCAGTCCCACATCTCCACTCCCTCCCTGCTCTATTCCTGTTCCTCCTGCTGGTGAGCTGGGGTGGGGAAGGGCTTGGATCCCGCAGGACCACAGCTTTAGTACGTTACCCTTTTCCGTGAGGGCTGCTGTTGTCTCCAGGTGTATGCAGTTTGTTGCCAGCCTCTTTCCCGTTGCTCTTTCAAGAGTAGTTGTAGTAGCTTTATTTTCATATTACATGAGGTTTTAGGAGAAAGCCTCTGCCTCACCTCTCACGCTGCCATCTTTAATCCAGTGGGGTCTTGCTTTTTTATGCGTTCTATTACTCTGTGTCTTTTGGCTGGTGCACTGACGCCATTTACATTTGGGGTGAATATGATAGACATGTACTCATTTGCCATTGCAGGCTTCGGACTCATGGTTACCAAAGGTTCAAGGGTAGCTTCTTTACTGTCTAACCATCTAACTTAACTCAGTTATTACGCTATTGTAAACACAGTCTGATGATTCCCTATTTCTCTCTCTTCTTTTTCTTCTTCCTCCCCTCTTTTTATTCTGTACATTTTGTGTTTCCCTTGAGTGATTTTGTGGGTGGCTGATTTTATTTTGCACTTAGTATTTGGTTGTTTTACTTCCGTTGCTGTGGGTTTATTTCCTGTGGTGACATATATTTAGCCTTAGGACCTCTTCCATCTAGAGCAGTCCCTTTGAAATACTCTGTAGAGATGGTTTGTGGTAGGTAAATTGGCCTGAACTTTTGCTTATCTGGGAATTGTTTAATCCCTCCTTCAAATTTAAAACATAATTTTGCTGGATACAGTATTCGTGGTTCGAGGCCCTTCAATTTCATTGCATTGAATGTATCATGCCACTCCCTTCTGGCCTGTAAGGTTTCTGCTGAGAAGTCTGATGATAGCCTGATGGGTTTTCCTTTGTATGTGATCTCTTCTCTCTCTCTAGCTGCTTTAAAAGTCTGTCTCTATCCTTGATCTTTGCCATTTTGAGTATTATATGTATTGATGTTGTCTTCCATGGGTCCCTTGTGTTGGGAGATCTGTGCACCTCCATGGCTTGAGGGATTATCTCCTTCACCAGATTGGGGACATTTACAGCAATCACCTCCTCGATAACACTTTGTATCCCTTTTTCTCTCTTCTTCTTCTGGTCCCACTGTAGTGCGGATATTGTTTGGTTTGGATTGGTCACACGGTTGTCTCAATATTCTTTCATTCTTAGAGATCCTTTTTTCACTCTGTGCCTCAGCCTCTTTGTATTCATTACTCTTCTCTAATTTGTCCCATTTACCCTCTCTTCTACTACATGTAATCTGCTTTTAAATCCCTCCATTCATTTCAGATACAGAATTTTTTGATTGAATCTCCATCTTAAATTTGTCCCTGAATTCTTCAGTATTTTTATGTACCTCCATGAGCATGTTTATGATTTTTATTTTAAACTCTCTTTCAGGAAGATGGGTGAGTTCGGTTCCATTTGGTCCTTTTTTCTAGGGTTTGTGATATTTTGGTCAGAACCAGGTTCCTTTGATGTTTCATAATTCTGTGTGGTGCCTTCTAGTGCCCAGAAGCTCTAGTCTCTGGGGCTGCTCAGCCCCTAGAGTGAGGTTGGGGGTCATAGGGGAGCGGCGCTGGTGCCTTGGGGCAGGAAAGAACTGTTTCCTGATTCCTGGCTGCAGTGCCTGTCCCCAGTATCAGAGCCAGCGGGCCGAGCATACAGGTGTAAGCCTCTGTGTTCGGCGTCCCTCGCTATTGTATGTGGGTCCTCCGGCTGCCCTGATGCCAGCGCAAGTGACTCCCGGTTTGCGAGCAGGTGCCAGCAGACCAGAAGGAAGTTACATCAGGCGGCGTGTCAGAGTTTGTGTGTCTGTGTGTGTGTTTTGGGGGGGCGGGGCACCACTCGCCCAGAGATGAGTAGGCAACCAGGGAGACAGGGTGCCTGAAGCTCCCCAAAGTTCCCAACCCACTGGGCAGAGTGCACCCAGACAACCTTGTCCACCTATCCCTTCTCCACTCGCTGTTAGGAAGACCTCTCAGACCGCCTGCCTTTCCTTTATCCCAGAGTGGCCTGATGTGGATCTCTGTCCTCCACAACTGGCCAGAATCTTAGTCTTTCAAGCACTACACCCGTCCCAGCTCCCAACCCCCAGCAACCTCCAGAGCACCGCACAATGGAAGTCGGTGGTCCAAAGCAGACCTCCAGGGCTCAGTGTTCAGCAGTTCTAGGATACCACCCACTTCCCACTCGGTTTTTCTTCCTGCCACTGGTGAGCTGTGGTTGGGGAAGGGCTAGAGTCCCCCAGGATCAAGGCTTTCGTACGTTAGCCGGTTTCGTGAGGGTCTGCTCTGTTCGTGAGGTCTGCATGCAGTGTGGTGCAGCCTTCTTTCCTGTTGCTGTTTTAGGGATAGTTGTATTAATGATATTTTCACACTACACGTGGTTTTTGGGAGGAATTCTCTGTCTCACTTCTCATGCCACTGAATTTTGAATCTCACTGCTGAATTTTACCAGACATAATAAGGAAGACATAATACCCATTCTCCTTAAAGTTTTCGAGAACAGAGAAAGGAGGGAATGTTTCCAAACCCTTTCTTTGAAACCAGCATCACTCTAATACCAAAACCAGGCAAAGACCCCACCAGAAAAGAAAATTACAGAAAAGTATCACTGATGAACATAGGTGCAAAAATACTCACAAAATATTAGCAAACCTATTTCAAAAATACATCCAGAGGATCATACACGATGATCAAGTGGGATTCATCTCAGGGATGCAAGGATGGTACAACATTCGAAAATCCATAAACATCAACAAAAAAAGGACAGAGAGACCGCACAATCATCTACATAGATGCTGAAAAAACATTAGACAAAATTCGACATCCATTCACAATAAAAACTCTCAACAAAACAGGTACAGAGGGCAAGTACCTCCACATAATAAAAGCCATATAAGACAGACCCACAGCCAACATCATACTTAACAACGAGAAGCTGAAAGGTTTTTGCCTTAGATCGGGAACAAGGCAGGGATGCCCACTCGACCCACTGTTATTCAACCTAGTCCTGGAGGTCCTAGCCACGGCAATCACACAAAAAACGAAATCCAAGGCATCCAGACTGGTAAAGAAGAAGTTAAGCTGACACTATCTGGAGACGGATGACAAAATACTATACATAATAAACACTAAAGACTCCACTTCAAAACTACTAGAACTCATGTCTGAATTCAGCAAAGTTGCAGGATACAATACCAATACACAGAAATCTGTTGCTTCCCTATCTGTACACTAACGATGAACTACCAGAAAGGAATTATGAAAGTTTAAGTATGTGAGGTGGTAAATGTTAACTAAGCTTATTGTGATTATCGTTTCCCACTCTACATACATCAGATCATTATGTTGTGTACCGTAAACTAATATAATGTTAAATGTCAATTATATCTCACAAATTGGAAGAAAGTTTTAACCCATCCCCTGCATTTTCAATCACCTTTCTTTCTCCCTGCTCTTTTCTTGTCTACAGCACTACCAGTTTTCCAAAATACTATATAACTTATTTAACGTAGTGTACTTAATGTTTGTTGCCCCATCACCAGAAGGAAATCTCTCCCAGGTCCCAGAGCAGGTATTTTTGCCTGTTTTCTATTGTTGTTTTTTTTTCCCTGTAACGTATCCCCCAAAAAGGAGAGTGACTGGCCCAGAATACTAGGCACTTCAGAAATATTTATTGGATGAATGACTGGGCATTATTTTTATATTCGGCAGAAAGGGAAACAAAGTGGTGTGTGTTGAAAGGAAGAAGGAAGGCCTGCCCTCGATAACAGAAGAGGTTTTCTTCATTTCACTTTTTCTTGCTTTCCTTCCATTCAGGCCGTAGCGGAGGAGGAGTGATTGTGGACTGCCTCTCACTGTGCTACTGCAACAAACCACTTTCAGAGGTTACCACTGAGGGAGATTGGGCGAGGGGTGCGTAGTATCTCACATTCTGAGACACCACTGCACGCGAGTCTCCAGTTATCTCAAACAAAAAGTTTAATGCAGAAGACAGCTACCGGTGAAGAGGAAAGGGAGTGCTTACGAGGGGATTTGGGAAGAATATTAACCTTATGTACTGGGCATGTGGGGGGGGGGCAATTAACGATAAGAGTGAGAGAAATAGGGTAATTAAGGAAAGTGGCTTGTCAAGCAGAAGTCCCACGTCTGTTAGCTCTGTCAGATGGCCCGATGATGCCGAGAATCCAGCTGTAAAAGAGAAAGAAAGTATTTGATTTGGAAATTAGTTGACTGGAGGACAGCGTGGTACCACTGATGTGAACACTTTTCTGTAGAGTCAACAGATTAAGGAGTGAACAGCAAATGAGAAGGTGAAAATAGGGCTGCTGACTACCCTGCGAGAACTCAACAGGTGAAAGGATAGAGGGACGACGGGCAGGTAGTGGAGGTGAAAGAAGCAGGGTGAAATGAAATTTTTTTTTTTTTTAGGCAGCTCGCCTATGTTTAGCATGGAAACAGCCGGCATTGAGGGGAGGCCTGGAGATGTGGGGGATGAGCGGAGACGGGTAGGGCCCGGTCTAGGAAGGGGGTGCAGGATGAGGTGTTTGGGACCTACTATCCTCTTAACGTAGCGTGAGGAGAGAGGCAAAAGATGATGGGAGTAACAGGGGAAAGCTGAGTGGTTTGGCCTGAGAGACTTGTTGGACAGACTGTAGGGATCCAGTGTTCTGCTGGACGTGAGGGTGGCAGGTGTGGGATAGGGAATGAGGAAAGAAAGTCAAGATGGTTTGGTAGTCAAGCACTTTCAGACAGTTAATCCCGTGCCCTCCTTAAAGAAGTGGCTCAGCCGGCAAGCTTCTGCGGTGTCATGCGCCAAACTATTCGGGGGGGGTGAACCTAGTTGTTCTTCGTCTGCGTCTGTCGACGTTGGACGTCGCTTTGGAGCCCGCATGGGCACTGGCACCTCTCCCTCCACCTCTGTTGGGGTGGCTCGGCTAGCACGCTCCTCAGGTGTCAGCAAGTGAATTTTGGGCGGGGTGGATGTAGCTCCTCGTTGGACTCTGCCGCAGCTTGCTCCCACTTGTGGATCTGCCTGGGGAAAGGCTTCTCTGCTGCCCCCCTGGCTGTTGTGGCCATAGGCACATCCCCATAGCGCCGGTATCCACCAGCCAGGCAGTATGTCTCTCCATGTCAGCTCACCTGGTTTTCGCCATGCCCTTGCTAGAGGGTGTGATAGTGACCAGGTGTCGGAGAGGGGGAGGCCGCTGCTGCTGGGAAGAAAACCAGAATCGACCGGTCACTCCTCCTGTACACAGGGTCCTGCCAGGGCATTCCCTCTGTCACGTGTCTCTCAGTTTCTGGCCGAAGGCAGTTGATCTGCTTGGCACCTAAAACCCAGACTTGGCCCATCCCATCCCCTCTATGAGTCCCCTAGAGAAAGGGATGTTGGCTGCAGAAGCAATTCTGTGGAGGCTGTTTTGTAGCAGGAGACCGGGAAATCTGTTCCCCATTCCCAGAAAAAGAACAGTAGAACCTGAAAGTGGTTGCAGTCAGGATCCCCTCCATCTCTCCCTTCCACAACAGAGGACACATCTGTGAAAGTGTGTCACTTCCGACGCGGCTTTAATGGGAAGACCTTTCAAGTAAGTTGGAAAAATGACCTAACACGAATCAGTTAAGAACCCCTCTCCCCTTGAGCCCCATTTGTATTGCCATTTTTCAACCACGCTGACCTCTTGCCCTCTGACGCTTTCATGTAGATTTGAAAAAGGCCAAATACCGAAGCAGAGCGACCAGGAGTTTCAGGCCAGGTGGCAGGTACCTGGTCTAGGCGCCCATCGGCGCAACCTCCTGGCACATCTTTCCCTCAGCCGTTTAGGTCTCGGTGTCCCTTTCTCACTCCCCTTGGCTCTTCTTCCACTCTACCCATCGGTATGACACCCTTTCCCCAGCTACTCACTGGCTCAGTCTGGGATGTGTCTGAGGGGACACCGTGTGGGCAGCGTGGTGAAGGTGCCTGCCCAGGCTTGAAGGTGAGGTTAGGAGTGGCCCTCAACAGCTCTTCCTCAAACTGCTCCATTTACACAAAAATGCACTTGACTTATGCCAAGAGGCCAATCAGGAAAGGGTCCAGAAGGGAAGCGTTTGGTGGGGGGGGAAGGCTACAGCCAAAAAGATCGGAAACTTTCCGAACACTTGCTCAGGGATGACATTTCAATCGTCCTCGGCAGTGAGCGGGAATTAGTAACTGGTGTTAGTTAACGGCTGGGGAAGTTCTGAGGTATTGCGGGCAAGACCGGAAAGAACACGTGGGCAGCAAGGTGAGGCTGTGGGCACACCAGTGACTCTTGTGCGGATGTCCAGCCTAGGCCTAAATGCTGGTGGCACAAAGGATAAGTTACACTGCGTATAGATGATGCGGTCACACAGCATTCTCTCTCTCTCAGGCAGCCAGACTGGGATCTGGTCACAAACTGACCGTTAGGAGTGCTTCACTAGGAAGACTACGCTGCCATGGAAACGGTGGAACCGTGAGGTCATCAGCAGCCAGTGTGGGGTCACCTGCCGAATCTGCGACTTAAAGGGGCAGGCTTCAGGCCCTCCTGTGGAAGAGAGCAGGGTGGAGGCAGAGGGGCACCCTTCCTCTTGGCCCTCACATCTAGCCCTCCCTATCCATGCCCTAGTCAAGTAGCCACTTCCCACGGAATGTACCTGTGGGCTGGAACGGGAGGGCAAGGGACCCACATTCTGAGGTGGGCTCGAAAGGCAAGATTAACCTAAGAGGCAGGCAGGTTGTTTGGCGCCGACCCTACGGACTCCACAGTTGGAAAGGCAGGGATTTGTGTGGACTAGGGAATCGGGAAAGGCTCCTTGGCAGTGGGCCCAAAGGGCGAGTGAAATTGGGACGGTGTTGAGAGGAGCGGAAAGGCAGTCCACAGTCGGGAAAAATAAAAGCAAAGACACGTTCTTCTTAACCTTGCCCTGCCCCAAGTGTTAATTATTGCAGGGCCTTTGTGATTACACAACTAAGAATACAAAAAAACAAGAGGGTAAAGGGCCTAGATTAACACAGGCAGTGGGAAGGTGTTCTGCTCAATGGTAGTGTTTCCCCCCCTGGGGCTCTGGATGTAATGACAAAGTGACATAACACAGAGTGACAACCTAATCACTACACCCTTCTCCCACAAAAAGGTGTAAGGGATGACTGTCCGACCACTGTGAAAGGATACGTGGGCGCAGCGGCAGCCCAGGTGAAAAACATCATCAACACTGTAAAGAGACGTTAGGAAACGGCAGATTTAGTTCTACTCAGAGGGGGAGGAGATAGGCAGCTGTCCTTAGCCTGACGAGACCCACAGTAAGTCACCACACTGGGGAGGCAGCCTTTGATACAGCGTGTCCAGGAATTTTGGAGCAATGAGAGAGGACCTTCCTCAGGAGGGGGCTCCCCGTCACTGACCTTGAAGAAGCAAAGATGGGACACTGGTTTATTGGGCTGTTGCCGAGGAGGTGTACCCGAGGTAGTAAGGGGAATCCATCCTCCTCGGTCCCCATCAGAGCCTTTCCTGCTGACATAGACTCGTATAACCTCGTGCAGCTGCTCTTCATGGCGCTGGACGCAGTTGTAACTTCACACACATTTGTAAGTTCCCCTTAGGTAAGCCTCTCTTCCTACTGTAGGTGTTTACCTCACCTCGCCTCACCTCATCATTTTAATTCTAGTGCACCCAGTGCTTGGCGTAACATAGGGGTCCCATAAATGTCTGTTGATGAATAAACGGAGACCGACGGCAGATCAAGAAGACAGACTGACACTTTTGTTCACATATTTAGTGTAACGTATTCTTAAGACATCTGAGTGGGGGTATGATGCGGTATTTGGTGCGAGGCAGAGATACCTCTGGAAATTACCAACCTCTCACCAATATGTCAATCCGTGGGAGTTAATAGATTCACAGAGGAGTGTGTGTGGACTTAGGGAGGGAGAAGGCCTAAGACTAAGTAGGAGCCTCGACCTATGAGCAGAGAAGTTAAAACTAGCCTAGAAGACCAAAAAGCATGGGCAGAGAGGTAGGCTTTATAAAAATCAGGAGAGTGCAGGATCAGGGAGCCCCGGGAGGAGAAAGATCAGAGAAGGAGGATGGAGGCCCAAACGAGTTGCCGACAGATAGAAAAACAAGATCGAGGATTAGTAAATGTCGGTTAGATGGAGCAGCTCGGAGATGACTTTGGTGAGTTCATTTCACTTGGAGGAGTTTTGGCAGAGTGGTGCAGGTGGAGGCCAGACTGGAATGGGCTGGGGAGTAAAAGAGGACCCTGTTGTACTCACTCCGGACAGAGCATACTTTGCTAGCTTTATGACTTTTTAGAGGGGCCATAATTTGCTTGGATTAAATAAACAGTTTTCTCTGTTAATGTGGATATGGAGTTTTTAATTTCCTTTTACGTCTGTTACCTCTACCTTCAAAGTAGGTTTAGGATGTGACCCCGTCTCACTGCCTCCAATACGAGGTGCCCAGCCTGAGCACTGTCGTCTCTCCCGTTGGCTACGGAAGAGCCTTCTAATTGATCTGTCTACCCTGGCCCCCTGTAGTCTGCTCTGCACAGAGCAATCACCGTGACTGTGGTTAAAAAAGAAAACATGATCAGTCATGCCTCTCTTCTGCTGAAAACCGTTTATTGGCTCTAATTTTGTAAAGAGGTAACAAAGTCTGTAGAGAGTCCTACAAGGCCACACGGTGGGATCTGACGGACCATGTCCCATTGGCTTACTGCTGTCACATCATGTGTCTGACTTCCCCACCTCTCTTTTTCTCATTTTGGTGCTCCAGCCAAGTTGACATCCTTGCTAATCCTGCAACACACCGGACAGTCTGCTGCTTGAGGTCCTCTGCACTGGCTGCTTCCTCTGATGTGGGCTCCTCCGCTGGATACCAGCATGCCTCACTCAAATCTCATCTGCTCTTTGAAGCCAATATTGGTTTCTTTATTTGAAATTTAAAGCTGTGAAGGTGGTTCAACGTTTCTGGGATGTCATGTAAAGCATTCGGAATAGAGTTAGCACTACTGGAGCATATGTCTGGAAGTTGCTAAGAGAGTACGTCTTAAAAATAGTCACGACGAGAAAATAAAAAAATTTTAATTATGTGAGGTGGTAAATGTTAACTAAGCTTATTGTGATAATCGTTTCCCACTCTACGTACATCAGATCATGATGCTTGTACCGTAAACTAATAAAATGTTAAATATCAATTGTATCACATAAATTGGAAGTAAGTTTTCACTGATCCCCTGCATTTTCAATCACCTTTCTTGCTGCTCTTTTCTTCTCCACAGCAGTAGCAGTTTTCCAACGTCCTATATAGTTTAGTTACCTTGTTGCCCAGGCGGGCTCCGAAGTGACGTCCAACATCGAAAGACACAGATGAAGAACAAGGCTGCCCCCCACGCAAAGTCCGGCGCATGACACCTCGAAAGCTTGCCGGCTGAGCTACTTCTGTAAGGAGGGCACGGGATTAACTGTCTGAAAGAGCTTGACTACCAAACCGTCTTGACTTCCTTTCCTCAGGCCCCTATCCCACACCTGCCACCCTCACGTCCAGCAGAACACTGGATCCCTACACCCTGTCCAACAAGTCTCTCGGGCAAAACCCCTCAGCTCTCCCCTGCTCGCTCCCATCACCCTCTGCCTCTCCTCCTCACCCTACGTTAAGAGGACAGCAGGTCCCACCACCTCATCCTGCCCCCCACTTCCAAGACCGGGCCCTACCCATCTCCGCTCATCCCCCACATCTCCAGGCCTCCCCTCGATGCCGGGTCTGTCCTCATGCTACAAATAGGCAAGCTGCCTAAAAAAAAAAAAAAGTTCATTTCACCCAGCTTCCTTCACCTCCACTACCTGCCCGTCCTCCCTCTATCCTTTCACCTCTTGAGTTCTCGCAGGGTAGTCAGCAGCCCTATTTTCACCTCCTCATTTGCTGTTCACTCCTCAATCTGTTGACTCTACAGAAAAGTGTTCACATCTGTTGTACCACACTGTCCTCCAGTCAACTCATTTCCAAATCAAATGCCTTCTTTATCTTTTACAGCTGGATTCGCGCCATCGTCGGACCATCAGACGGAGCTAACAGACCCGGGACTTCTGCCTGACACGCCCCTTTCCTCAATTACCCTATTTCTCTCACTCTTATCGTTAATTGCCCCCCCCCCCCACACGCCCAGTACGTAAGGTTAATATTCTTCCCAAATCCCCTCGTTAAGCACTCCCTCTCCTCTTCACCGGTAGCCTTCTTCTGCATTAAACTTTTTGTTTGAGATAACTGGAGATTCGCGTGCAGTGGTGTCTCAGAATGTGAGATACTACGCACCCCTCGCCCAATCTCCCTCAGTGGTAACCTCTGACAAAACTGGACTAAAATAAATACCACAGCCAGGACACTGACATTAATTCAGTAAGACACAGAACAGTTCCGTTACCACAGGGACTCCACACGCGGGCCCCTTGTAGCCACAGTCCTCATCCCACCACCCGTGCCTCTTAAAAGACAGACATAGAAGACACGCTTAGGTGGCTACTTCGTAAAACTTCTCACACCCACTGAGGGGACATGCCGGGTTCGAGGACTGTGGGGAAGCTCTCCAGAAAATTCTAAACTGTGCCCAGCTGAGAACCACTGCTCACACTCTCTCGCCATCCAGTTATCAGTTACTCCTGTAATCTTATTTTTCCTAGAAGATGCTCTCTAAACCTGGGTCTCAAGTCCTAATATTCTCCAGAGCCACTGGCAAGTTGAACTGAGCCACTAGCTACCAACACCAGAAAATCCTAGGGCTCCCCAAACCAAGCCCATCCAGTTTCCCTCACCTACATCTGGTCTCCTCTT